>PVJC01048647.1:0-12460 GCA_004026665.1 Murina feae | reverse complement strand
GAGTAGGAACATTTATATTATTTCTGAGAATTTTCTGAGTTTCATATACATTATCTCACTTTACCTGGGGGATAGGTAAAGACTATCCTCTCCTAATTTGGTCTACTAGAGGATGGTGAAGTTCAGGGGCCATAATTGTTAAGGCCTCAAATGGCACCCACTTTGTCTGTGTGTCCTGTTCTGGTTGTCATTCTCACGAAGTCCCAAACTTCTGGAACCAACAGATCAGATCACCAGTCGTTAGCATCATGATGGTATTAAAGGCCTGAGTCAGAAGCTAATCACACCAGCTATTCTCTGGCTCGCCCTGTGATTCTCCTCATGGCCAATGACGAAACTGGATGTGACAGGTCCAAATTTTACATTTCATATGGAGGACAAATAAACATTTGTGACATCTACCGGGAATTATTTTCAAAAAATCCTGGTATGTGACCTGTGGTGTATTTGCTGTATAGACTCTAGACAATTCTTGGGGTTCACTGGGTATTTATTCTTATAATCTGGAAGGAGGTGGAACTAAGGTAAGAGGCTAAGAAGTGAGCTGGTATCTAGCACTCCCTCCCCCTGTTTTATTGGGAGGTGATGGGGGGACTAAGTGGAAGGAGGGATTGTAGGATTTGAGGAGTAAGAAGGCCAGGGTAAGTTAGCCTGATTCATCTCTGCCTTAGCTTCACTTGGAGAAGTTTTTAAAAATACTGATTTCTGACCCCAGCTATAATGAAACAATTTCTGGGGATTGGGCCCTGTCATCTGCATTTCAAACCACCAGGTAATTTTGATGCGCTTATTGGTTTGCAAACCGCTGGAATAACAACAAACTAAAAGCATCTGTGTAAAGAGCCCTGGACTAGGAATCAGGGCCCTGTATTTAAATTCTGCCACCAGCTTGCTGTATGATCTTGTGAAAATAGTTTTTGCTCCCTGGATCTCAGTTTCCTTATCTATAAAATGAGTGGTGGACCCAGGAAATGCACCAGCACCCACATTATAATTCAAAGGCTGTCTATGACATGAATTTCTCACGCCACTTAGGGGTTCTGTGAAGATCTCTTTGTAGGTGCAGGGAGGAAAGGCGGTGGGAAAGAGAGGCATGAGTGCGAGAGTCAGGTGGGGAAAGAATTTCAAGCAAGTAGCCTCTCTTCAAGGTGGGTCCTAGTTTGTGGAGGGGTCTTCTTTAAGAAAAAGGATATAAAATTGCCATTAAAAATTAAATCTAAAAGTGAATATTTAGAGTAATAAATCACAAACTACCTATTTTATGAAAACTATTATATATACAGAATCCAGAAAAATGACATAATATTTTTATTAATTTGTTTCCTGACACACCTTTATACTACTTTCCCCCCCTATAGCTTTGCTCTGCATACACTGATTTTCTCTTCGTGTGATAATAATTTTGTACTATCACTTTCTTTGCATAGAACAGAAAGCCAGTAATTCGGTGATTCCTCTAATGTTTTTGAAACTTGTTTTTCTAAGCTGTCGATAGTTCAGTAAAGTTTCTTTCTACTTCGCAACTCATTATTAGTAATGTATGTATTTTTAGAATTGTAGTCAAGTCTGGGGAAACCGTAATTGAGTTTCTTTAATACCAAAGCTATGAGTTGGAAGAATGTTCCCCTACATTGGCTTTTGGCTTTGAAATTCTATTCCTGGTGTGTGTGTATTTTTCTGCATCACCTGACTAGTTCTGGTGCTAGGAGCCCAGATCACATTCATAGCACAACAACCCCTCTGTGCCTTCAACCAGGACACTGAGTGAGCTGGCAGAATGGGCTGTTGAAGCCATTCCTACATTGGGGTGGCTGACTATCACTGAACTGCACATGGAAATGGCCACAAATATTCCCTTAAGGCCACATCAAATGTATCCCCAACTTGAATTCTCCTTAGCCAGACTCCCCAATGCCCACGACCACTCTAGGGCTGTCTGACCTGGGAGACGCATGATAGAGGAGGAGGGAGAGTGGAAAGAGGCTGTAATCTTACACTATAACTGTTAGGAATACAGTTGGCCCTCAAACAATATGGGGGTTAGAGATATCAACCCGCGCAGTCGAAAATCTGGATATAACTTTTGACTCCCCCAAAGCTTAACTATTAATAGCCTATTGTTGACCCGTAGCTTTCCAATAATATAAACAATTGATTTACACATAATTTGTCAGTTATACATATTATATACTATATTCTTAAAATGAAGTAAGCTAGAGAAAAGAAAATGTTATTAAGAAAATCATAAAAAAGAGAAAACACTTTTACAGTATTGCATTGTTTATCGATACTGTAAGTTTATGTCAACTTGTTTACGAGATGAATTGTTTGTCAGTACTTACATCAGTACTGTCTTATATAATATGAAACAAAGTAGATGCTATGTGTATTACTAATACTAAACATGAAGAATGAAAAGACAATATGTAAAAAATTTGTATTTATTTATAGGTATACTGATCCTTGCATTGACAATAAAAGAGCAGCTGTATGACTGTTTTATTGTTCACCCACTGTAGTTGGTGAAATTACTTCATGGTAGCCTAGTTTATACACTAATAAATGAACCATTATAAAACTTTTATGGAATACAATATTACAGTTATATTTGTAATACAGTATTGGAAACATATTTTAAAAAATCACATGCCTATGATGGTAGGTTAATACTCAGTTTCTTCAATAATGAGAGAGTGGCATACTTTATAGAAATGTAATTCTTTAAAAGCAAAGTTATAAAACAAAGTTAGACAACTAACACATTTTATATTAAACTAGAGGCCTGGTGCATGTAATTCCTCTGAGGGCCTGCAACCCCTCGCAATCCAGGACCCCTCAGGGAGTGTCAAGCCTAAACTGGCAGTCGGATATCCCTCTCACAATCTGAGATGCTGCATGCATGAGTGACCATACTTTTCATACAGGTGAAAGGCATCCTGCTGTTGTATGGGCAGCTACATTTTTCTGCCTGATAATATAAAGCAGTACATAACATGATCCTTCTGAGGCAACACTACCATTTTCCGCGTCTTATGGGTGGAAAAACTGAAGCAGAGAGAAGTTAAGTAATTGGGTTTGTCACACAGTTATAAGTGTCAGAATCAGGGCTGACCACAAAATGTGCAAGCCAGAGTCCATGCATGTCATTGCTGCATCATCCTGTTTTTTCAGTGTCAGGGTAGCCTTGCCAGGTTTTAATTTTTAAATCTAAGATACTGTTTCCAATATATAGGGTAGGGTCCCTAGGCCTGGCCGGCGATCAGGGCCATCTGTGGGGTGACCAGCGGGCGGGATGATCAGATGCCACCCACTGGCCAGCCTTGCTCCTTGATTGTCGCTGCTGGTTGCCTCCTTCTGGGGGCGGGGGTGGCAAGGCATGTCATAGTGACTGGTCGTTCCACCGTTCAGTCGATTTGCACATTATGGTTTTATATTATATAGGACTAGAGGCCCATTGCATGAAATTCATGCACGGATAGGGTCCCTAGTGACAGCCGGTTGCCAGTCAGGGCTTCCCTTCCCCTGCTGCTGGCTGCCGGCTGGGGCCTTCCTTCATTCTGCATCACCCCCTGGTAGTCAGCATACATCATAACAAGCAATTGAACTCCAGGTTGGTCAAACTCCCAAGAGAACACTTTGCATATTAGACTTTTATATATTTAGATATCTCTCACCTTATACCTGTATAAGGATAGACGACCTACTTTTATGTAAATTTTACCCATGGTGATGAATTGATGATGATACATAGTGAATTCTTATTCAATGCTGCTGATGATAACACAAATACATCTTATATATTTCTTGCCAATAATTATTAGATGTTTACACAAAGACACACACATACACAACAGACATTAACTGTACAGCATGGTGATTATTTACTGTTCATTAAGTGGAAGTGGATCATCATAAAGGTCTCCATCCCCATCATCTTCACATTGAGTAAGCTGAGGAAGAGAGGGTCGGTCTTGTTCTCTGAGGAATGGCAGAGGCAAAAGAGGTGGAGCAGGGGGACAGGGGGTAGGAGAGGCAGGCACACTTGGTATAATTTTACGAAAACACATAATAATTTGTCTGATTTTTTTTTTTGCTTTTCATCTCTCTAAAAGTGGTTCTAAATGGTACCAATTCTTCCACTGTTGGTTTAGTTTCAGTGCTGATATAAAAGGGTCCATGTCATAAAAGATGTTAAAAGCAGTCTTAAATAACCCAAACGCTTCTGCCAGATTGTTCAATCCACATCGACTTGTTTTCTGGCTCTGCTTCTTCTAGATCTTCCTCTTCATTGTTTGGCCCTGGTTTGGAAGCACTCATCACCATCAAGTTGTCTTCTGTAAAGTCCTTTGGCATGGTGTCCATTAGCTCTTGAATTTCTCCAAGATCCATTGCAACCATTCGTCTTCCCACTTTTATTATCATTTTTTTTGCCATATTCACAATCTCTTTCATGATTTCTTTCATTGTCTCTGTCATTAATCTTGTGAAGTCATACACAACATCTGCATATAGTTTCCTCCAGCAGAAATTTATTGTTTCAGGCTTGATGGCTTTTATAGTTTTTTCAATGACAATGATGGCATCTATAATGATGTAATCCTTTCAGATTTCCATGATATCCTCTCTATCGGGGTTCTTCTTCCGTCTCGACATTTTTTCCCCATAGAATACTAGCCTTGAGGGTCCTCATGACCCCCTGAATTAAAGACATTGTGTTTGGGAGCAAGTAGACCACTTCGATGTCTTTGGTGTTGAACTCATGGGGTCCTGGGTTGCTGGAGCATTGTCTAATATCAAAAGAACTTTAAAGGCACTCTCTTACTGGCAAGGTGCTTCCTGAGTTCTGGGATAAATCATCAGTGGAACCAATTCAGCAAAAGTGTTCTCACTGTCCAGGCTTTCTTGTTGTACAACCAAAAGACTGGCAGCTGGTATTTATCTTTTCCCTTCTATGCTCAGAGGTTAGGTAGCAGCTTTATAGATGAGAGCCATTCTGATCATAAACCCCACTGCATTAGAGCAAAACACTAGAGTTAGCCTTAAATTCTGGTACTAATTAATCTGGTACTAATTCTCTTCTGTACTAATTAATGTCCTTTGTGGTATTTTTTCCTCAGAATAGAGAACTTTTATCCGCATCAAAAACTTGTTCAGGAAGATATCCATTTTTTTCAATGATTTTCTTTTTCTTTTTTAATATAGAGGAAGGGAGCGGGAGAGAGAGAGAAATATCAATGATGAGAGAGAATCATTGATCAACTGCCTCCTGCACACCCCCACTGGGGAAGAGCCCACAACTCAGGCATGTGCTCTTGACTGGAATCAAACTGGGGACCTTTCAGTCCACAGGCCGACATTCTATCCAGTGAGCCAAACCAGCTAGGGCTGCAGTGATTTTTTTCAAATGGTGTCTGGGAACTCGTCTGTTGCCTCCTGGTCAGCAGAAGCTGCTTATTTTGATATTTTTTAAAGCAAAACCTCTTTCTAAAAGTATTCAACCATCTTTTGCTGGCATTAAGTTCTCCAGCTTTTGATCCTTTACCTTCCTTCTGCTTTGTCATATAATGACTTTGCTTTTTCTTAAATCATATTGAGGTCTGTAGACATGCCTTTCTTATGGGAATCCTGCGCCAACATAAAAGCTGCATTTTCCATAAGCGGAAAAAAAGGTATTTAGCAAAAAGTGCAAGATTGTCATCATGCCTGCTGGCATAGCTGCAGCGATGGCTTCACAGATTTCCTTTTCTTTTTTACAATGGTCCTTACCATGGATTCATTTACCTTGGAATGGCTGGCAACTGCACCTGCAGGGCTCAATCTTTGATACATAGCAAGCAATTCAACTTTTTCTTGTCATGTCATGACTTTTCTCTGCTTCTTGGGAGCCCTTCCAGCATAGCCAGTGGCACTGAGTATGGGTCTCATGGTATTATTCAAGGTTTATTAAACTAACCACAATGAGAAATACATGAGAACCACAAGAGATCACTTTTTACCCTGATAGGCAACTTACTGGAGAGACAAACTGTTCATGAGGAGATGATTAGCTTCACATCACATTTTAAGTGGCTACTCGCAGCACTTGAGCTCATAGCAATAGCAACAGGGGGTGGCGACGAAAGCATTACAGTAGTAGAGTAGGTGCTACAGTTAATTTTATGCAGCTTTGATTTAATGCTGCATCTTTACTTGGCTTTATATTTCTCTTGACTGCAAATGGAGCCATGTCTGACCTGTAAGTGTTTTTGTCTGTAAGTTTTGATAAATTTTAACTTTTTATAATAGATTTGTGACTATTTTACAGGAGTAAATGATAAAATAGACTAATATCTACCTATATTTTGCACATTCATGATATACCTAACTTTTTCTTAAGTTTTCAATATTTCTTGGCTGTCTGGTTTGCCTGTGAGTTTTTCCAAACTGTTGATTGAAAATAATCCATGTAGAGAAGGGTGGTGATGGGTAGTGGAGGAGGGTATAGGAAAATAAAGGGTGATGGAAAGAGACTTGACTTGCAGTGTGGAACACACAATACAGTGTACAGATGATGTGTTGTGGAATTGTGCACCTGAAACCTGTATAATTTTGTTGACCATGTCAACCCAATACATTCAAGAAAAAGGAAAAAATATTCCATGTATAAGAGGATCCACACAGTTCAAATCCATGCTGTTGAAGGGTAAACTGTATATGCATTATATTTATATATGTGCTAGAGGCTTGATGCATGAAATTCGTGCAAGAGTAGGCCTTCCTTCCCCCAGCTGCCGGCACCGGCTTCCCTCTGGCATTTGGGACCCAGGCTCCCCTTGCAGAGGGAGATCCCGCCCACCCACCATAGCCTGCCAGTTGGTGACTGGGACCTCTCTCTTTGGGGCGATCATGGACCCCCATATTGACTGCTGGCCGGTGGCCTGGGACTCCCTCTGAGGGGCGATCATGTGGCGATGGCTGGGCCCCCGACCAATTGCATCGCACCTGCCTTGGCTGGCCTGGTGCCAGAGGGTATCATAACCTACTCGTCCGGAAGCTTGTTTGGTCTAATTAGGATATTATGCTTTTATTATTATAGATATTTTATTATATATAATGTATGTTGTATAATATATGTTAAGGGAGACTTAGTGACTTGTACATAATATATATATATATCCACTACATATTATATATTGTATATCATATATCATACTATATACATACACTAGCATACACACATACATATTGTCAATTTCACAAAGCTATATGGCCATGGGAACCCATTGCTAGGGCCCTTTGAGAGCCATGGAGGAGCCAGTGCAAGGAGAGTCCCTGGATCTTAAAGCTTCATGGGCTTTATAGTGGATCAGCTCTGCTCTGATGCTGGGACAGAGTCCAGGGTCGATTGTGGGAATCGTGGGCCTGAGATTATGCCCCGGAGGGTGTTTCGAAAGGCTTGGGAACATACCTTTGCGGTGAAGTGCGATGACCATGGCAGGGGTGCAGGCGTGGGGTTCATCTGTCGTCTTTCCCTCCCTTCTGTTCTCTTCCAAATTCACTTTTTAAGAACCTTGTTTATTGATTTGCTAGAACACCATTTAGAAGAAAGAGGGGGAAAAAACTACTGACTGCTAGTTGTGTTTTTCTCGTTATATTTCTGTGAAGAGAATCATCATTCTCCTGGGCAGTGTGCCGGCTTCTGTTGGCTAGGGGAGAGGGAATAGAGGAAGGAAAGCACAGGGACTGGCTTGCCTAGGTTTATGTGGGTGAAATGCATACATGTGTGTTTAAAGTGTGTATATATTTAGATATTTTAAGTGATTGATATTTATATGTAGATATAATGTGTTAATATATAAGTACATATTTTTGTGTGTGTGAGTTTATAGCTCAGATCGAATTATGTCACTCCCAGCTATAAAAACCTTCCATAGCTCCTTCTTGCTTATTAGGATAAAGGCCAAACTCTCCTTGGCATGGCCTCCACACCCTCTGGCCTCTCCACCCTTTGTCCCAGCTCCCTCCAATCAGGCCACCTCACCACCCCCTCTCTCAGGCTCAGACCATGGAAACCACTCGTTAGCCCTGCCATTAACCTTACTCTTTCCCACCTCTCAGCCGTATACAGGCTGCTCACTATGACTATAGAACGCCACCATTCCCCTTCTACCAGGTGTCTGCCTTGGAAACTTCTATTCATTCATCCTGAATGAGCTCAATATCCCTTCTGAGCTAAACCCTTTGTGATCCCAGCACCTAGCATAGCGCAACCAGCACTCAATGAACTTTCAAGGGCGCCCCACAGTGAAGTCAGAAGTGCCTTCCCATCTACCTCAGGCCACTCAGCACACTGGTCCTTCCTGAGAGCAGTTCTCAGGTGTGTGTTCTTCCAGGTGATGCCTGTCTCTCTTACAACCCTCAGGGCAGGACCTATACCTCTCCTCTAAAAGTTCATTCTCAGTGTCCTGCACAGGGTCTGGCACCTGGCTGCTACCCAGTGTGTGTTTTTGAAGGAATGAATAGCTGTGTATTTATAGATCACTATCCATGTGACAGAGAAGCTGGAAGCAGAGAAACTGAAAGCAAAATGTTGGAGGCATTGCCCAAGAACAATAATCAGGAGCAGGGAACAAGCTGCCCCGCCCTCCCCCCCCACCTCTCCCCTCTGAACTATTTCACTGTGGGAAATGGACTTTGATTTGCAGAGGCATGGATATCAATTCAGCTCTGCAGGAAGGCAGTGGCTGTTTCTTTCTGGGTCTCCCTCACTGTCATTATCGGTGGCCTGAGGGTATAATAGTGTCACAGATCCTACAAAAACCAGAACAGCAGCACCAGGCAAGTATGCCAAGGGCCCCTCCCTGAGCCTGAAAGGTCTTTTGGAAGTCTCATTGATTGCCCAGTGAAATTTCCTCTGGAAACTTCTCCCGCATTGGCCCAAAGCCTGCGCCTGCCCACCCCACAGAGGAAGTTGGCTGCGGTTACACTGTCTGGCTCAGAAGTCAGGAACAGTGAGGGGGGAGGGCTACTCCATGGGGCCAGGGGTATAGAGGTGGGGGGGATCCGAGGTCAAGGAGCCAGGGCACCGTGTGGCATCCGGTTTTAAACAACTCTGCTTAGAAATAGAAGAGAGACTCTCAGGAAAGTGGGAGGACTCTGGCAGGCCTCCCAGGGCTGAGGCACATCAAGTTCCTGCCAACTTGTGACGGAAGTGGGAGATTTGTGGGAAGGGAGGAGGGACAAGGGCATCAAGGGAGTGGACACAACCCAGAAGCATTTTCTTGGTTAAAAACTTTGCTCTGAAGTAAACATTTTTCTGAAAATCAGGACAGTTTTTATTGCCCCAGGCTGTTGTGCACATGGTCTACTTCCTGTGAGTGCAATTACTCCCAGGTGCATGCGTCTGTTTTCAGAGAAGGAATATTAGAAGCTATTTGTGGTCTCCGCCTGAGAATGCTTTGGATAATGGAAGGTAAAAATAAGCTCTACCTCTTTGTGTTCCTGAGGCAAGAACAGTCCTTCTAGATTCTCTCTTCCAAGACAGGGAGGAAAAAAATAGTGGGTAACTTTTTTTTTTTCTCCGTGGAAGCTCCTTTTCAGTCCAGTACAGCCAGAGGACCCCTTTCGATTCTGAAAAATGACTGAGGACTTCAAATAACTTTTGCTTAGGTGAGTTATAGCTACCATAGTAGAACTTAGAACAAAGAATTCAAAAAATTATTAATTCATTTAAAAGCAACAATAGATACTAACATAAATAATATGTTTATGAAAAAAATAGCCATGTTTTCCAAAGCAAAACAACTCAGTGGGAAGGGTGGCATCATTTTATAGTTTTGCAAATCTAGCTTCATAGAAGACAACAGGATCCTCATACCTGCTTCTGTACCAGTGTCTTGTGATTTCGCATGTCATGTACCTGCTGGAAAGCTCCACTGTTCCCTCTCGAGAGAAAGAGGCAAATAGCATCTTAGTATTATTGCAAAAATAGTTTTGGCTTAACACCGTCCCCTGAGAGGGAGGGTCTCAGAGGAGCCCAGATGTCCTCAGACCACATGTTGGGAACTGCTACTCCAGAGAAGACTTCATGCTTTTTTCCCAACAAATGTGTACAAACATGTCCATAGTGGTATTATTTATAACCAAGAAAAATCCAACTTAAATGTTTACAAATAGTAGAACAGATAAATTGTGGTACACTCACAGTTGTCAATATTTGCTTGATTATTATATAAAAATAATAAAATGTGATTTCATATATAGAGAGTTCCAAAACACATTAAATATATTATTAAGGGTAGAAATATGTGGTAAAGTCTTAAAGAGCAAGGAGAGTGGTATCCCTAGGAGACAGGGGAAGAAGAACATGGCGGAGGGGTAGACATGAAGAGGCAGAGATAGTTGTTTCAGTTATGATGGGCTAGTTATGTTCCAGCACCAAACAACACTTGAGGTCGCAATGGCTCAAATACAACAAAGGTGAGCTGTGGGCAAGCGGGCAGGGCCTCGGTCGGTTGGTATGTCTCTAGTAGGTGTGCGAGGGGAGGGAACGTGGCAAATCATGCACTGGTTCTTAAAGGCCGCCCAGAAGCGGCATGTTTGTTGCTTCTGCTTACCCCATTCTATTGTCCAGAGCAAGTCACATGGCCATGTGTAACTTCAAGGGACTGGGGGAGTACAACCTGATCATGTCCCTCGAAGGACAGAGGAGGGAAACTAACTAGGGTCATTTGATATTGTTCTACTTCCTAAGTTGAGTAGTGGGTTCATAGTATTCACTTAATTATTATATATGATACATTTATAGATAAATAAATGTATGCTTATTATATACTAGAGGCCCAGTACATGAAATTTGTGCAAGGGGCTCAGCCCTATCAGCCCTGGCTTCTCCAGAAAGTCTCTGGAAGGTCATTTGGCTATCCAGTCTAATTAGCATATTATGCTTTTATTTTAACTAATAAAAGCATAATATTGAAATTAACCATTTCTCTGGGACGGGTAAGCCACACCCACCAGCCAATCAGAGTGGCTGTATGCAAATCAGCCAAGATGGCGGAGGTCTCAGTCCCAGGAGAAGCGGTGTGTGGCACTGGGATCCCGCAAGGCAGATGGAAGACCTCTGCCTTTGGGGGAGCCAGGAGGGGAGGAACAACCTGGCCGGAGGCGCAACCTGAAGGGGGAGGAGCCAGCCGGCCTGTGACCCGCTGGCGGGAGGAGCAGGTCGGGCCAGTGATGGTGGCAGGGCAGCAGGGGGCTGGGGGAGCGAGCCAGCCCAGGCCCCCGAGGCTGCCCTGAGGCCTGGAAGTAGATCCGTGATCGTGGGGGCACGGGCACTCACGGAGGCATAGCCTCTGTGTATGCCCGTGCCCGCCCCCCCCCCCATGGATTTCAGGCAGCAGGGCAGTCTCGGGGGCAGAGGGACCGAGCCAGCTCCGCCCCTGAGGCTGAGGCCTGGAAATCGGTGCAATCAGGGCACACAGCCCACATGGAGATGTGCCCTCCGTTCGTGCTGTGTGCCCCAATGGATTCCAGGGTCCCAAACTGTGAGAGGGCACAGGCCGCGATGAGGGATCCCCCCACCCCTGCCGAGTGCACAAATTTTTGTGCACCAGGCCCCTAGTTATTATATATTACCTATGTGTGTACCTTATTTAAATATATATATATATATTAGGTATAAATTATTGGAACGAAAGAAAGAAAAGAAAGTGGAAAAAGAATAGTCCCTTAAATATGCTGAACTAATTCATGTATTTGTATTAAAAGAATGTAGTGGCCAAGAGAAAAAAAGGTGAGAGCTGAACTGAGAAACATTTGGAGTTCTTTGAGCAGCGGTCATTAAACTGGGATAAGCACATTTCCAGGTCCATGAAGACACTCCAGAGGGCTGCAATGCAGATGATACTAAAGAAATAATTTCTAGATGCTCACAGCTAGATGTCCTCTTCACTAAAACTGGTGTCCCTGGAATGCTCCCCTGAGTGGGCTGTTCTCCTTTCCTCTTTAATAAATGTCCTTTTCCTATGTTTTTCAGAAGAAAGATGTGGCCCATTCTGCCATCTTGTTATTTGTAAAAATCTCCAGACTCCATAGAGAGAGTTCAGAGTTCATGGTTCTAGTCAAGAAAGTAAATTACTCTAAAGATTGGATTACAGATCCTTTTGCAAGTCAGATGATATCTCATCATTTTAGCAAAGGTGCAGGGGAAACTAATAAACTTTTAATATCTGATGATAAATCACTAATACCCTTGTCATAATGTATGACTTTTGTTCAAAGATTCAAATAATATCACTACAATAAACCTCCTTCGTTTTGAGCAAGTTTTCTTAGCACATGTTTTTAAAAGTGAAAATTAAAGGTAGAATTGGTGCTGAATCTAGAGAAAGTAATAGCCGTACATACATACAAAAAAAAAAAAAAAAAAAAAAAGAACCAATCATATAATTAGGAAAGGCATTTCCAAGAAGGTATTACT
>PVJC01048646.1:0-12456 GCA_004026665.1 Murina feae | reverse complement strand
CCAGCAGGTAGACACACACAGGAGGACTGCTCCGAGCCTCAGATGCGGCTGGGGGCAGGTCCCCAGTGGTCACACACACACACACACACACACACACACACACACACAAAAGGCGCCTGGCAGACTGGGGCCATCATAGGACATCCACTGAGGGGTCCCAGACTGTGAGAGGGCACAGGCTGGGCTGAGGGACTCCCTCCACCCCGAGTGCACAAATTTTTGTGCACCGGGCCCCTAGTAGATATATATTTGTTGTTCATAATTTTTATCTTTACTTTTTCTTCTTCTTCCTCTTCTTAAAGAATACCTTTCAGCATTTCATATAATACTGGTTGGGTGGTGGTGAACTTCTTTAGCTTTTTCTTGTCTGTAAAGCTCTTTATCTGTCCTTTAATTCTGAATGATAGCTTTGCTGGGTAAAGTAATCTTGGTTGTAGGTTCTTGCTATTCATCACTTTGAATATTTCTTGCCACTCCTTTCTGGCCTGCATAGTTTCTGTTGAGAAATCAGCTGACAGTCGTATAGGTGCTCCCTTGTAGGTAACTAACTGCTTTTCTCTTGCTGCTTTTAAGATTCTTTGTCTTTTGCTCTTGGCATTTTAATTATGATGTGTCTTAGTGTGGTCCTCTTTGGATTCCTTTAGTTTGGGATTCTCTGTGCTTCCTGGACTTGTAAGTCTATTTCTTTCACCAGGTAGGGGAAGTTTTCTGTCATTATTTCTTCAAATAGGTTTTCAATATCTTGCTCGCTCTCTTCTTCTGGCAGCCCTGTAATTCTGATGTTGGTACACTTGAAGTTTTCCCAGAGTCTCCTTACACTATCTTCATATTTTTGGATTCTTCTTTCTTTTTGCTTATCCATTTGGATGTTTTTTGCTTCTTCATATTTCAAATCTTTAACTTGATTCTTGTCATCCTCTAGTCTGCTGTTGGATCTCTGTATATTATTCTTTATTTCAGTCAGTGTATGCTTAATTTCAAGCTGGTCCTTTTTCATATCCTCGAGGAACTCACTAAAATATTGGCGGTTTCTACAAAATTCTTGAAAAACCTTATAACCATAATTTTGAACTCTATATCCAGTCATTTGCTTTCCTCCATTTCTGTTATTTGTGATCTGTTTCTTTGTCTCCGCATTTTGGCTGCTTCCCTGATTGATATAGTGGCTTTCTGTGCTAGGTGTCCTATAGGGTCCAGTGGCTCAGCCTCCCCAATTACCTGAGGTGGACACTCTTAGTGCACCCCTTTGTAGGTTGTGTGCACACTCTTGTTGTAGCTAAGCCTTGATTGTTGTTGGTATTACTGGGAGGAATTGACCTTCAGGCCATGTGACTGTGAGAATCAGCTGTGTCTATGGTGGGAGAACTTCTGTGCTAGAGACGCCCTCGTGGGGCAAGACTTGCTTCAGTGGGGTTTTGGTGCTGAGTCTGCCCCCTGAGTGTGTCCCTTATGGATCTGAGGAGTTGTAATATGGATGGTCCCACTCTGAACACTGGATACACTGGCTCTTGGATTTCTAAGGAGGTGCTAATTTAGCCTCTACCTGAGGCTACCCAACAGGAGCTACAGAGAGATCTTCAGATTCCTCTTCTTTGTTTGGAGTTTGGAGGTGCCCAGATGAGGCCCAGCTGTGAAGCAATGCAAGCTGCTGTGGGGCCTTGGGCCCTCTTTTGGATGTTCTGGGTCTTCCTGACCCAGCTGCACTTTTTAAAGTAATTTTAGATTGCAAAAGGCCAGGCCTTTTATATGCAAAAGCCTCTGCACACAGTTTGGGTGGGACGGTGTCTCAGGAAATCAACAGGGCAGAGCAAATAGCTATGGCTGATCATCAGCCCTGTCCTAAGAGGCCTCGGGTCTCAGTGTCCCACAGTAATCGCTGCAAGCACAGCTGAGAGAAAGCAGTTCTGGAGTTCCTCCCAATGTCAGATAGTCCAGTTTCTCCCTGTATGAGTCTGGATCCCCAGAAACTCCCCTGGAACTGGAGTTTAGAGCCATAGGGAGCTTGTAACTCCCTCCAGATTGAAAAAGACAACTGCATCCTCAGTTGCCAGCCCTCTCCGCATGAGCGTTTGTACCTCTGCCCTTTACTTCCACACCTCCTCTGAGTCTCAGTGTGCTTTTTTCTTTCCTTCTAGTTGTAGAATTTCCACTCAGCCAGCCTTCCTGTGATTCTGGGTAGTGTCCATTTTTTGTTTTTGTTGTAGTTTTAAAGTGGTTGTGTAAGGCAGCAATTTCAGGTGTTTACCTATGCCACCACCCTGGTTTTCTCCTGCTCTGTAATGTTTCAATCACAGTAATGCACTGGGGTAGGGAGAAGCATGCACATGTGTACAAATGCACAAACACAAACACACCAGCATAAAATCATAATTCTCATGCCATACTCCAAAGCAGCTTTTATAAACCCTTATAAACTCTTTAAAAAGAACACCAAAAGTGACATTTCTGCATTTCAAATATGGAATTCACCATTATTAGAACCCATCAAGCATTCAATATCATATATACTTGAAATGAACATTTCAAATAGAATTTTCCTATCAACAGAAATACATGACATCAAAAAGAAATAAGCTGGAACACAAAATTCAAGCATGTGTGTACACATAGGTACATATACACACACATGCACACATACCAAAACATTACCTGAATTTTGTCCCAGTGTAACTCAGAACTGCATGAGAGAATATTTAAAAACAGAATTAAAGAACATAAATTGTACTCGGTGACCAGGAGAATAACAAAACTGTAAAGTCAATATTCCACTGAGTTTTATAAAAATAAGGAAATCAACAAAATATTGAAGGAGATAATGGCAGAAGATAGATGATCTGGCTCCTTTAAATCCACATAAGCCACAGAAAAGCACATGTGGCTTTTAACACAGAATTCTCCATCTCTAATCACATCATTCTTCCATACTTTCTCCATTACTCCTTGTAGTACCTGAAGTGGTTCCTACAAGATCTAATCACTCAGTACCACCCATTTCTTTTGAATCATGATCACATGACTTGATCATATGAACCTTATGAACCTCTCTTCATAGGTCACACCCTGTGTTCAGCTAATTTAATGGTGCCCTTGAACTCTTTTCCTTTCATGAGGTTCACCCAAGCTCATACTGATAATTTGAATTCCTGGCTATGGGAAGCAACAGCCCAGCATGACTGTAAAGATTTCAGGCTCATGAGTCAAACAGAACTGGACTCGAAGCCCACTTGTTAGTTGTATGATCTTTGGCCAGTTATTTAACTTCTCCAAACCTCAGTTTTCTCTTCTGAAATATGGAGATCATAATTCCACTCAGATCACAGGATTGTTGTAAAGATAATGATATCACACATTTGAAGTGTCTGGCCCAGAGTAGACATTCAGTAAATGTTAGCCATCACCATCTTCATCAACATCGTCATCATAAACATCACCATTCCTGCTTCCATTATGATGAAACTGATCAGATGGCCCTTATACAGAAAGCTCCTTCTGTTAACTCTGAAACATTCCACCTCTAACATTCATGGAAGTAAAAAAAAAAAAAGCTTCTTTATGTTATTCTATGATTCTAAGAACACAGATTTATTTCAGTTGCTATCATATGCTCCAAGTCTTCCATATGAGCAACTTAATTCCAATAAATTTATTTTTTTCTTAAATATGTTTTTATTTTAGAGAGAGAGGAAGGGAGAGGAAGAGAGAGAAATATCAACCAGCTGCCTCCTGCACACCCCATATTTGGAATGAGCCCAGAACCCAGGCATGTGCTCTGACCAGGAATCAAACCAGCAATCTCTTGGTGCACAGGTTGATGCTCAACCACTGAGCAACACTAGCCTAGCAATTCCAAGGATTTTCTGACAATTATATGCTTATCCCATAGCTGCAAAAAGTTGTGGATAATGAGGTTCTGGCCCTTGTGATACTGTAATAAAAGGTAAACACTGCCTCCCACTAAGACCACATGCAATGGGAACATCTCCCAAAGAGATACTGGGACACTATGCTGGATATGTCTACTATACCTATGACTACAGTATGAAAATTATTGACCTAGATCTTAGGAAGAAAAATCTTAATGTTGGACAATTTCCTCCTTCTCCTAACACCTCCCATGCACACTGAAGAACAGCAGCATAGCAATAGAGTCAACAAATTCCAGGACACTGTATTGGTCCGTTGTATGAGGACTTCAAGAGTCTGTTTCTTCCTTGGGATCTCCTCTCCAGGCATCTCTAGCTTCCATGAGGTTAGATAGGTATCAGCTCTGTTTTCTTGTGTCCTCTTCTCACTTTCTCTCTTTTGGCTTCATTCGTTCCATGAGGTAAGGAGACAAAAAGTGGGCAGGGACACAGAAAGAATAGGGCAAGTGGTTCTAGGTACAGGGGGAAATGCCCTTGCTCTGATTCTCTGTATCTATTTTTTCATCTCTGCCCCCAAGATCATCCTCAATTATAAGATACTAGGGGCCTGGCACACAAAAATTTGTGCACTTCGGGGGGTCCCTCAGCCCGGCCTGTGCCCTCTCTCAGTCTGGGACCCCTCGGGGGATGTCCACTTGCTGGCATGCCTGGTTAGCCTGGGTGAGGGACTGATGGCTGTTTGCAGGCTGGCCAAGCCCCCCAGTGGGAACCCTCACCCCATGGGGGTGTGTCTAGCCTGTGTGAGGGGCTGAGGGCCATTTTCAGGTTTCCCACAGTTCCTTCAGGGTTCAGATCCCTGCTGGGGTACCTGGCCAGCCTGGGTGAGGGGTTGAGGGCCGTTTTCATGCTGCCCACAGCTCCCATTGACCCAACATCCCAGCAAGGCTGACTGGAATCAGGTTTCTGGGGTTTATTTATCTTCTATAATTGAAACTGTTGCCTTGAGCAGAGGCCCGGCCAGCCTAGGCAGGCAGTTTCAACTCCATCGCTGGTGCAACGGAAGCCTCCTGTTTTCTCTAGCTCTGTGGCTGCCAGCTGCCATCTTGGCTGGGTTAATTTGCATACAGCCACTCTGATGGGCTTATGGGCGTGGCTTGGATGTTGAGCCTGGCTTAGGTGTCTCAGAGTGATGGTTAATTTGCATATTACTCTTTTATTAGATTAGACTACTACTCTCATAGCAAGAATAAAAACATGCTAGCTAGTGGGAAGTAGACTAAAAGATAATGGCAAAAGGGTAAAAGAACCAGAATCTGAGTCAGAGCTTAGACTAAACCTTAGCCCAGTAGTCCTGCATCCCATGGAACCAAAACCCATTTGAGCTTCTCTTGATATAACAGGTATTGTAAGAGCTCCACCTATGTCCCTTTGATCTTTCCATATGTTCAGACCAAGTTCCAATTGCCCTATTTGCATGCCTGCTGGAGGGCTCTTTTCCCACAACTATAGATCTCTATGCTATCTACATGCAACAATTTAAAATGTGTGCCAATTAATAGCTCCCAAGAGTGATGAGATGTGGCTCACACTTGTTGCATAAATATTTCAGTTCCCTTGCCTCTTGGGTGGGATAATTCTGAAGTTTGTGTGTTGTACTATTTTGCAGAATTTCACTGATTGTCAGTCCATCACTGTGATAGCTGGCTTAATTAGCACACTCTATTGACTCCTTTCATTTTTCTTGTAAATATCCAATTTCCTTACAGGTGTTTCCTGCAATTCCCAAACAAATAACTTTTATTCAATTACCTTTGTCTCAGGATTCCTGGAGAATCCAAGCTAAGATTGCATGATTATCCTTGAGTCAGTTGATAAAGACCCCTGATTGAGACAGAATCTTTCCCAAAGTGTTTTTGCTATTTTGTCTAATAATAATCTGTATAATGAACATTTGGTTCTTAAATCATAGCATAATGAGGACTTACTAGCCAAATGAGATATAGAGAGGATAACTATAGATCAGATATAGTATAATATACTTAAATAATTTCCTCTTGAGAATATCAATCTTGTAAATGTAAGAGATGTGGAAAGTCAGCATTTTACTATAGTGTAGGAATTTTGGGATCAAGGGCCATTTACACAAATTGGCAAATTAAGGAAATTAGAAAAAACTACTGATCACTAATTTTCTCTGAATAATCCAAATAAATACACAAATACTTGTCAAAATTTCTTGGGAAAAGTTGTTTGGAAGATGTAAGGATAAAGATTTCTGGAACAAACTGAATACAATTAAAAAGAAAGTATAAATGGAACAATATGTTATCAGCTTCAAAAATAGATGAATGACAAAAATCAACAATAGAAATTAAACTGTCATTTTTGAGCACTTGCTTACATATAGACAGTTTGCTAAGTATTTTATGTACATTATTTCACTTAATCCTTACAATAACTCTTACAAGTGTTCTTTTTGTCTTTTTTTCTTTATTGATCAAGGTATTACATATGTGTCCTTATCGCCCCATTGCCCCGCCAACCCCCACTCATGCCCTCACTCCACCCCACCCCCTCATTGTCTGTGTCCACTGGTTAGGCTTATATGCATGCATGCAAGTCCTCTTGTTGATTTTATCCCCATATTACACATGAGGAAACCAAGGCACAGAAAGACTAAGTAACTTTTCCAACGTCATACAGCAAGTAAATGGCATAGATAGGATTTAAAACCATGTTTTTCATCTCCAAAGTGTATGCATTTTCTAATCTACCTCTCTGCTTCTCTTTCATATACATTTTAGTGCTGTATTTTGTATTTTTCTTCATGTGTGTTTATAACTTTTAATAAAGATCAATTGTAAAATGTATAGCTAAATGTAATATAATGCTTAAACTTTATATTAATTTAAGGTCAGCCATGAGGGGGGGAAAAAACCTTGTTAAGATCACGTGTCTGATCTGGGATTCATAAATTATATTTGTCATATTTATAAGGAGTTGATAGTACATCATATGTCCAATCAGTTCTGTAGATTTCATACACTTGCCTTTCTGACAAAATCAAATCTGGCATGGTTTACACTCTTGATATGACTTTTGAGTTCCAAATGATCATATTCCTGATTCAGAAACTAGCAGAGTGCCTTGCACACAGTGGGTACTCAATAAATGACTTTAATTGTCCCAAGTTTCCTTTAGACTGGTTTTCCAGCCCAAAGGCCTCACTTAAGCTTGAAACTATCATCTCCCAATCACAGGGATCTGAGGTAATTGCTTTTTCCCTTCTGAAGTCAATGATAAGAACTCTTTTCTTGAACCCCCGGCCCCCAGCCCTGGACAATATTCAAGGTGTTCTCCTGGGTCTTGAAGCTTGATTCCAATGTCCTCAGGTTTCTATCTCCTCGTATTCCTGGCAACAGATCCTACCTATTCCTCAGAAGTGCTTCCTGCCTTCCTGTCTCTGCCTTTGTTCACAGTATTCCCTTGGTCTGGGATATCCCCTCCCCCATGTCTTGGCTTCTGCCTGGCTGTTGTCTCAGATTCCTGAACCTTGCCTGAACC
This sequence comes from Murina feae, assembly GCA_004026665.1. Taxonomy (NCBI): domain Eukaryota; kingdom Metazoa; phylum Chordata; class Mammalia; order Chiroptera; family Vespertilionidae; genus Murina; species Murina feae. Next base: position 5,029 of record PVJC01048646.1, on the reverse strand, counting down.
AGGTGCAGATGTAATTCCAGCCCCAGGCTCCAGTCCCTGCTCTCCAGACCAGCTGGGAGTACTTATTTCAGCCTACTAGGGTCTCCAACCTTGACCTGGCCCCTCAGATCTGGTGGATGGCCAGTGTGTGAGCCTGATAAGGAGGCAAAGAGCCCTGAGAGGTCACCACCAGTATGTCTATGTCAACTGGAGGCCTGGTTTCTAGCATGTGCTAGCAAATATATAATCTATTTACACATTCTGCCTTTTGTTTGAGTTCTTTCAACACAGCAGGTTCCCCCAAAGGATTTCAGACAGCATAGAAAGAACCCTGACATCATCAGTCCACGGCAAGTCAGGCTTGTAAATAGGATTCTGGCTTTTTGTAAGGCTGAACTGCTTGTAGAGACATGCAGCCCCACAGCACACCGAGGCAGAGTCACATGGCCCATACAGGAGGAGGTAAGTTAAGTATTGACATGGTTTGTGCACCTCTAGATAATATGATTCTATTTAAAAGGGAGACTAGACTCTTGGTGAGAGTCCTGTTGACTCCATCAAGGAGATCAGTGATGTGGTGTGTTGAAATGAGGGTACCACTGGCTATTTAGAAAATGCAATCAGTTGGGCTGAACTATCCCAGCCCTTAGCATATGCACTTTCTTCTTTTATTGTCTTCAGAAAATTGTGTGTTTTATATATACTTCTGGAATATAAAAGAGCAAAGTGCTTCTGTTTGCCTGAAGTACATTTTCACCCCTGATTAATGAAAGATAAGTCTGAGACCTCCTTCTTGCTACACTTGCACCTGCAGCTAGAAATGAAAGCTTCAGGTGGTTGGAACCCCAACTCTCCCTGCTAATGGGCCAGCCTAGCCAAGCATAGGACTTCCTTCCCACTATTATGCTCCTGCAGAAGCACATGTCTTTACTTGCCTGGATGCTTATTGTTTTGCAATTGCCTAACCCTGACCATCATCATCTCCCCTCCTCACCAACTATTCAACCCCCTGCAGTTCTCATCATAGTCCACTTTTCTACCAATGATACTTTAAATTACCATAGTACATATATAATGATTATTTTCACTCCTATACAAATATTTCTGCAAGTAAGAGGATTGCCTATTGATTTTATTTCCAACATGTTGCCATTTTTTTTCAATAGAGTCAAATCCCACTTGTTGATGCTGCATTACTCTATTGATTGAAAATACCTGGGGAGAGGGGGAGCATATTTCCTAAAGCATCTCTTCATATAATAATGGGCAACCCCAACACCCTTTATTTAGCAAGGGTGTCAGTTCTTCTCAGACATCAGTGCCTCTGAGACAAGCCCTTCCATTTTAAGTTACTGTTCTTAAGAAAGTTAAGATCCCTTTGAATAATCTGAGATGTGTGAAATAAGGTTAGTCACAGGATTTCCTGCCACCAGAGCTCACAAACAAACTTTCCTCACTTCCTCTTTTTTTTAAAGTTCAATATAGGCTAACAGATCTAGTTGCTTTTGTTTTAGTGGTTACAGTCTCCACCCTGTTACAATGGTTAAAAGGGTTAACAGAAGTTCTCTCAATCTCTCTCTCTCTCTCTCTCTCTCTCTCTCTCTCTCTCTCTCTCTCTCACACACACACACCAGATGTTACATGTTATATTAAAATAATAGACATTCTTTCCATCAGAAACTTAGTCTTAGGAAAACTTAGTTTCCTCCAGTTTGGGTTTCCTCCTCTGTCTTCCTTGTACACGTTATTATCTGTATTCCAGTCCACAGAATTTACCACCCTTCTCTGGCTATCATCCTCTTCCCATCTCCCCAGGTACTTAGGTTGTCAACCCCCATAGAGCTCCAGACTCTAAAATTCTCTCTCTCTCTCTCTCTCTCTCTCTCTCTCTCTCTCTCTCTCTCACAACCTCCTCCCAACTATACCTCCCCACATGATCAAATGGTGACAAAACAAATGAATCACATAAAGTCATTCCTCCTAGGTAAAGGGGTGAGGTGGATATAAGAAGGTAAAGGGGAAAATAAGTGGTGATACAAGGAGACTTGACTTGGGGTAGTGAACACACAATACAATACAGCTAATATGTTATAGAAGTGTATGCTCCAATAAACTCAATAAATAAAATAAAATATCTAGCTGATAACTACTAATGAAATTGAACAGTAAAAACAAACAAGCAAAAAACCTTCCAGCCCTAACTGGTTTGGCTCAGTAGATAGAGCATCGGCCTGTGAACTGAAGGGTCCCAGGTTTGTTTTTTTTAATATATTTTATTGATTTTTTACAGAGAGGAAGGAAGAGGGATAAAGAGTTAGAAACATCGATGAGAGAGAAACATTGATCAGCTGCCTCTTGCACATCCCCTGGGGATGTGCCCGCAACCAAGGTACATGCCCTTGATCGGAATCGAACCCGGGATCTTTCAGTCCGCAGGCTGACACTCTATCCACTGAGCCAAACCGGTTAGAGCTAAGGGTCCCAGGTTTGATTCCAGTCAAGGACATGTACCTTGGTGGCGGGCATGTCCCCAGTAGGGGGTGTGCAAGAGGCAGCTGATTGATATTTCTCTCTCATCGATGTTTCTAACTCTTTTTCCCTCTCCCTTCCTCTCTGTAAAAAATCAATAAAATATATTTAAAAACAAACAAACAAAAACTTCTAGCAAACAAAAGTCCTGGGCCAGATGGTTTCACAAGAGAGTTTTATCAAACATTCAAAGAAGAACTAAAACCTATCCTTCTCACACTATTCCAAAAAAATTCAAGAGGGCAAAACACTTCCAAGCTCATTCTATGAAGCCAGCATCACCCTAATACCAAAACCAGATAAAGCCACTACAAAGAAAGAGAATTACAGGATAATATCCTTGATGAACATAGATGCTAAAATCCTCTACAAAATTCTAGCAAATTATATCCAGCATTACATTAGCCAATATCCAGGATTACATGGCCAAATGGGATTTATTCCAGGGATGCAAGACTGGTACAATATCTGCAAATCAATAAAGGTGATATATTACATAAACAAATTGAGAGACAAAAATAACAATCATATTAATTGATGCATATTAATTGAAAAGGCATTTGACAAAATCCAACACCTTTCCTGATAAAAAAAAAAAACTCTCAGCAAAGTGGAAATAGAGGGATCATACTTCAACATAATAAAAGCCTTATATGAGAAACTCACAGCCAACATTATACTCAATGGGCAAATACTAAACTCATTTCCCCTAAGAACAGGAACATGACAGGAGTGCCCACTCTCACCACTCCTGTTTGACATAGTACTGAAAGTGCTAGCCATAGTAATCAGACAAGAAGAAGAAATAAAGAGCATCCAAATTAGAAAAGAGTAAAATTGTCATTATTTGCAGATGACATGATATTGTACATAGAAAACCCCAAAGACTCCATCAAAAAACTGCTAGACTGCCCTAGCTGGTTTGGCTCGGTGGATAGAGCATCGGCCTGCGGACTGAAGGGTCCTGGGTTCAATTCCGGTCGGGGACATGTGCCTTGGTTGTGGGCACATCCCCAGTGAGGGTGTGCAGGAGGCAGCTGATTGATGTTTCTCTCTCATCGATGTTTCTAACTCTCTATCCCTTTCCCTTCTTCTCTGTAAAAAATCAATAAAATATATTTTTTAAAAACTGCTAGACTTAATAAATGAATTCAGCAAGGTAGCAGGATACAAAATTAACGGCCAGAAGTCTATGGCTCTTTTATAAACCAATAATGAACTCAAAGAAATAAAAACTTTTTAAAAATCCCATTTACCACTGCAACAAAAAAATTAAAATACCTAGATATAAACTTAACCAAGGAGGTAAAGGACTGTACTCAGAAAATTACGGGATGCTAAAAAAAAGAGATAGAGGAAGACATTAAAAAAAGAAGAATATACTGTGTTCATGGATTGGTAGAATCAACATCATTAAAATGTTCATACTACCCAAAGCAATCTATAAATTCAATGCAATCCTCATTAAAATGCCAATGGCATACTTCAAAGACCTAGAACAAACTCTCCAAAAATTCATCTGGAATAAAAAAAGACCACAAATAGCTCTAGCTATCTTGAGAAAGAAGAACAACGTTGAAGGGATCACAATAGCAGATATCAAGCTATATTTCAAAACCACTGTCCTCAAAACTGCCTGGTACTGGCACAAAACAGACATATAGACAATGGAACAGAACAGAGAACCCAGAAATCGATCCAAGCCATTATGCTCAATTAATATTTGACAAAGGAGGCAAGAGCATACAATGTAGTCAAGATAGTCTCTTCAATAAATGGTCTTGGGAAACTTGGACAGATATATGCAAAAAATGAAACTAGACCACCAACTTTCATTATAAACAAAAATAAACTCAAAATAAAGGACTTAAATATAAGACAGCTAACCATAAAAATTTTAGAAGAATCCATAGGCAGCAAAATAGCAGACATATGTCATAGTAATATCTTTACAGATAGAGCTCCTAGGATAATGGAAATTCAGGAGAAAATAAACAAATGGGTCTAACATCAAAATAAAAAGCTTCTGCACAGCAAAAGAAACCATCAACAAAACAACATCAATTTTACAATAACTAAGATTTGGAAAGAGCCTAAGTGCCCATCAGCAGATGAGTGAATTAGAAAACAGTGGTACATCTGTACAATGGAATGCTACACTGCTATAAAAAAGAAGGTATTCTTACCATTTGCAACAGCACAGATAGAACCGGAGAACATTATGCTAAATGAAATGAGCCAGTCAGAGAAAGATAAATACCACATGATCTCACTCATTTGTGGAATATAATGAACAACATAAACTGATGAAAATAGAACCAGCCCTAACTGGTTTGGCTCAGTGGATAGAGCATCAGCCTGCGGACTGAAGGGTCCCAGGTTCAATTCCGGTCAAGGGCATGTACCTTGGTTGCAGGCACATCCCCAGTGGGAGGTGTGCAGGAGGCAGCTGATCGATGTTTCTCTCTCATCGATGTTTCTAACTCTCTATCCCTCTTCCTTCCTCTCTGTAAAAAAATCA
>PVJC01048645.1:0-12456 GCA_004026665.1 Murina feae | reverse complement strand
CTGGGAATGACTGGTCACTATGACACACACTGACCACCAGGAGGAAGACGCTCAGTGCAGGAGCCACCCCTGGTGGTCAGTGCTCTCCCACAGGGGGTGCTCTGCTCAGCCACAAGCCAGGATGATAGCTGCCAGCATAGCGGTGGTGGCAGGAGACTCTCCCACCTCCTCAACAGCACTAAGGATGTCCAACTGCAGCTTAGGCCTGCTCCCCGCTGGCAAGTGGACATCTCCTGAGGGCTCCCAGGCTGTCAGAGGGATATCTGACTGCCAGCTTAGGCCTGATCCCCCAGTTGACATCCCCTGAGGGGTCCAGACTGCGAGAGGGCACAGGCTGGGCTGAGGGACACCCCTGAGTGCACAAATTTTTGTGCACCAGGCCTCTAGTTGTAGTATATTGGTCTTGATTGTATCAGAAACAGCCAGGCAGTCATTACATTGAAGACAGACAACAGCTGAGGGAGGCTTGGAAAACTACCAGCAGAGGGAGCAGTGAGAGTTTGCAGATAGTCCAGGGCAGCCTATTCCCTGGCTATTGGGCAAAATGCTGCTCCAAGTCCTAGACTAATTGCAAACAGCACCACATCTTATTACCAGAATTTAGTCTTTCTAGCGTACTTTTGTAAATCAGAAGGTAAGGATACAACCCATAAGCAAAACTATTCAATATGTCCTCATGCCACGGCTACCTATGTGTTCTCTGAGGCCTACACATAAAAGTATAAGACCTGGGCAGGAAATATACCTATTTCAAATCACAATTTCAGTAAGTACAATCTTACGTTATATCTGATCCTACACATGTGCAGTCATACTATATTCAGAATTCAAATTTTCTTGTATGACTTGGGCATGATTCTTACCCCCTGAGTTCTCTCAAATTTAAAATAGGATATTAATAATAGAACCAATCTCATGGGCTTCTGTGAGAATTTAGTGACAATGCTGTAAAGCACTAGAATAGTAACTGACACAGAGAAAATTATGCAAAACAAATATTAAAAATGCAACATCTTAGGCTGTTAAGACAGAACTCCTGCCCTTTGAAAAGGGGGTTAATGAAAGTTGACTGGGCTATGGAGCCATATAACATCTAACAGGCAGCCTAATGAAGCCAGCAATCTGTGACGCATCAAGCACTGAAGCACCATGCATGGAATAAAATAGTGATTACCAAAAAGGGAAGGTCTTCCTTGTGAACAATAGCAACCAATGGTAGAATTGGCAAAAAGAAGCATAATATGCATCACTACGTGTCAGGAAAAAAAGAGCAATAGATGAGAAATAGAGCTGTGTCACAAAACATATACAAATGTGGAAAATTATGTAGTTTAGTGTTCCAGGAGAGAACAAGGGAAGGGTGCGCTGTTTGGACATAGTGGCATATGACCTTGGAGTAAATCAGGAAGAATGGATTATTCCTCCTGGCTTTTGGTTCCTATCAAGAACAGGCCTTCAGCCAAGAGACATATGAAAACATGCTTAAAGTCATTAATCATCCAAGAGATGCAAATCAAAATGACAATGCAGTACCATCGCACACTTGCAGAATGGCAATCATCAACAAACCAACAAACAAGAGCTGGAGAGGATGCAGAGAAAAGGGAACCCACATGCACTGCTGGTGGGAATGCAGACTGGTGCAGCCACTATGGAAGACAGTATGGAGTTTCCTCAAAAAACTAAAAATGGAACTCCCATTTGACCCAGTGATCCCACTTCTGGGAATATATCCCAAGAAACTAGAAACACCAATCAGAAAGGTTATATGCACCCCCATGTTCATAGCAGCACAATTCACCATAGCTAAGATTTGGAAACAGCTTAAGTGCCTATAAACAGATGAGTGGATTAAAAAACTGTGATACATCTACACAATGGAATACTATGCTACAGTAAAAAAAAAAGTTCTTACCATTTGCAACAGCATGGATGGAACTGGAGAGCATTATGCTAAGTGAAATAAGCCAGTCAGAGAAAGATAAATATCACATGATCTCACTCATTTATGGAATATAATGAACAACATAAACTGATGAATAAGAACAGATCCAGAGACAGAGAATTATCGATCAGACCGGCAAACTTCAGAAGGAAGGTAGGGGAGGGTGGGGGTAAGGGGGAGAGATCAACCAAAGGACTTGTATTGCATGCATATAGGCCTAACCAATGGATACAGACACCAGGGGGGTGAGGTCATGAGTAAGGGGGGTTGGGTGGGTAATGGGGGGATGAGGACACATATGTAATACTTTAATTAATAAAAAAATTTAAAAAACAGAACCAATAAAAGAAATTTTAAAAAAGAACAGGCCTTCAGCAACCTTAGCAGGGCAAATATGGGCTTATCTTTCTTAGAAGAACAATGTGTTAGAGCATAGAATGAAGTGGAAAGAGAATGGTGATAGATCAGGATCAATCACAAACCATTCTTCCTTTCCCTCCTCTAAGCTCAGAAAGTCTAAGATTTCCCTCCAGTTTCACAGGACTACAGTAAGATCACAATATATTAGATCACAATAGAAAATACATTTCTAACTGTGGGTCACAGTTGAAAACTTGAAAGACACTGGTTAGATTTTAATTATTTAACTGCCAAGTAGGTTGGCATCAAAATTGATACCCAAACCACTTCCCTCTGAGGTCCTTCCTGAAAGAAAGTACTAGTAACATTTGGGGCTGGATAATTCTTTGTTATGGGGCATGGATTCTGTGTGCTGTAGGATGTTTAGTAGCAATACTTATTTCTCCCCACTAGATCAGTAATGCTACCCCCTCCCAGTGTGACAACCAAAAATGTCTCCAGATAATGCCAAGTGTCCCCTGAGGAGCAAAACTGCTTCTGCTTAAGAATCAGTGAACTGGAGAGACAGCTGTTAGAAGACAGCAAAGATAAATTATACCTGCTTCTCTGAGGGTGGGCCTTTCAACATTTAAACAAGCAGAGCTCTTCCTTGTTTATCCAGCAGCACATAGAGAGGAGACAGGGGGAGTTAAGAAAATGAATGTGAAATCATGAAATTTTCCCAGGAGCTAGGCATGTCTGTTTCTATTCTTTCTCCTTTTTTTTCAGCCAGGTGTAACCCTCACAGATCAGCACAGTGTTTCTTCAGTTTGCCTTCCATCTCACTCCCCATTGTGCTTTCCTGGCTATAAAGACAATTCTATGTTGGCTGTGACTATTAGTCTTTATTGTCCAGGTATCTATTCAGTTCTCCATAGGACATTTGATTAGTATTCTGTTTGGTGAGTGTCCACTGCACTCATTAAGACATAACCTGTTGGAGGCAGCAACTATTCTGTAGTTAAAAAACAACAAAATTTCACATGGGTTTCCTCCCACTGCTTTACTAAGTCTCTGATTTTATGGCTTTAATTCAGGGCTTCCTGTGTTTCTCATTCCTGAATATCACATTCTTGATACTTAAACCTTCAAAGGATACTCAGAAAATGAAAGCCATAACAAGAACCACTTTTGTTCATGATCCTCATGGTTTCTTCCATTTCCTTCCCCTTTAAAATTTGATGTTTGGTGAATGAATGAATGAATGAATGAATGAATGAATGATAGTCATGTAATAGTCATATAATCAAAGATCAATCAAGCTAGAAAAAAAAAGTAATGATTACTGGCCCAAACTCCCAATGTGTCAGGAAGGAAGATAAAACCCTAAGAAGAGATATGATTTACTCAAGATAACAGGCAGTATGTGGTAGAGATGGAGCTAGAGCCGAGATCCCCTGCCCTCTGTCTGGTACTTTTCTACTGAATCAGCCTCATAGTATACGTAGAAAAAGGATTAAAGTCACCCCTGCAGTAACTCAGTAAGATTTACTTACTTAAACCAGACCAATCTTTGTTATAGGCCAAACAGACAGGATTTTGATACCTAACACAGTCTTTCATACATTCCAGGTGCCTGATAAATGTTCGTGGAATAGTTGAATGAAATAAGATGTAGTTATGGTGTTGGGGGCTTTGCTAAAAATCTCATGTTGCAGTTCTTGCTTTCTCCACCCCTGAAACTCAGCCTGCCTGATTCCTGAAGACAATTCAGCTGAAGGCAATGTCACATTAGGAGTACCTACCTTATCAGGAACTAGGGTCTAAAGTTAGCCCAACCAGGGTTGAACATTGACCTATGAACCAGGAGATCATGATTCGATTCCCAATCAGGACACATACCCCAGTTGTGGACTTGATCTCCAGTATGAGGCATACAGGAGGCAGCTGATCAATGATTCTCTCTCATCATTGCTGTTTCTTTCTCTCCCCCTTCCTCACTTAAATTAATAAAAAAATATATATTTTTAAATCTCTCTACTTTTAATAATAATAATCTAATAAGAGTAATATGCAAATTGACCCCAATCTGATATGCCCAAGCCACGCCCACAGCCAAGTCACGCCCACCAGCCAATCAGAGTGACTATATGCAAATTAACCCAGCCAAGGTGGTGGCCAACAGCCATGCAGCTGGAACAAGAAAGAGGCTTGCCCCCACAATGCAGGAAGCTAAGGTTCCTGTCTACCTAGGTCAGCTGTGGCCTCTGCTCAAGGCAAAAATGTTTCAATTATAGAAGATAAATAAACCCCAGAGATCTGCTTCCAGCCTTGGGCTCAAAGAAGGTCTGGGAGCCTGGGTTGTCAGGGGCAACCCCACCTGGGCTCCAGTTAAAGCAACAAAGTTTCAACTTTAGAAGTTAAATAAATTCCAGCCTGCAAACAGCCATCAGCCCCTCAGCCAGGCTGGCCAGGTACCCTAGTAGGGACCCTCTCCCTGAAGGGGATGTGGCCAGCCTGCAAACAGCCATCAGTCCCTCACCCAGGCTGGCCAGGTACCCCAGCAAGACACCTCTCCCTGAAGGGGATGTGGCCAACCTGAAAATAGCCCTCAGCCCCTCATCCAGCCTGGCCAGGCACCCCAACGGGACCCCAACTCTGATACAGGACACCCTTCAGGACAAACCAGCCAGCCCCCACCCATGTACCAGACCTCTATCCTATATAATAAAAGGGTAATATGCAAATTGACCCTAACAGCAGAACCACTGGGAATAACTGGTCACTATGACACACACTGATCACCAGGAGGCAGATGCTCAATGCAGGAGCTGTCCCCTGGTGGTCAGTGCTCTCCCACAGGGGGAGCTCTGCTCAGCCACAAGGCAGGCTGACAGCTGCCAGCACAGCAGTGGTGGCGGGAGCCTCTCCTGCCTCCTCAGCAGAGCTAAGGATGTTTGACTGCAGCTTAGGCCTGCTTCATGCTGGCAAGTGGACATCCCCCGAGGGTTCCCGGGCTGCCACAAGGATGTCTGGCTGCCAGTTTAGGCTCGATCGCCCAGGGAGCGGGTCTAAGCCAGCAGGTGGACATCTCCCAAGGGTTCCCAGATTGCTAGAGGGCACAGGCCGGGCTGAGGGACCCCCCACTAATAAAGTGCACAAATTTTTGTGCACCAGGCCTCCAGTAATAATAATAAATAAAGTTAATCTGACAATCAGAAGCTTGGTATCTGTGGTACTTGCAGTGAGTTGCATTTATATCCTGACAATTTGGGCACAATTGTAAAACTATTCTTGTGCCTTGGTTTATGTAATTTGCATTTCTCCTTTGGGATTGTTCTCCTGCCTAAACTTCTGCCCACTTAGCTGGGGCCTGGATTGACTTCTACCTCTTGCCATGAAGGAGAGACTCCCATCTCCCTTGGCTCCAGTCACTGGCCTGGGTAGTATCCTAACATAAATGTTTGTCTAGACTATGACCACATCCTTGAGATTCCCGCTGTTCTTCACCCATCAGCTTCCCCTCATTTAGATACTGCTCCTTAGATGAGTCTTAACTTAATGCTAGCTTCCTGTTCTTCCTCCAGTTTATCATGCAACTAAAACCTCAACATGATTTACAGATAGGCTTGTCCATTTGAGTTATAACACCTTGGCTCCAGAATATTGCATCCAATATAAATAAGATCCAAATATTTGGGTAAATTACTGGATTTTCAGAAAACCTCCTTTGAATATGAATATACCCTTCAAGAGGAAGAGAGAGAGAGGAGAGAGAGAAACATCAATGATGACAGAATCATTGATTGGCTGCCTGCTGCATACCCTCTACTGGAGATTGAGCCCACAAACTGGGCATGTGCCCCCGACCAGAATCTAACCCGGGATCCCTCAGTCTGCAGGCCAACACTCCATCCACTAAGGCAAATGAGCCAGGTCCAGAAACCCTCCTTTGAAATAAGGACATTAAATGGAAAGGAGCTGTACACTGAGTCTGTTTCCTGAAGACTATTAACATAGATGAGCTTCCCTAAAGCCTGGGCCCTGAAAGCAGAGAAACTCCAGAGACATGGAGATTCTAGTACATGAGAAAGCAGGAAAGAAATGACAGTGGCTAATCAGAGAAGGTGTATAGGAGGACAGTGTTAGGGAGGCATGAATCGTGGGAAGTCACAGGTAGCTTCTGAAACAAAATTAAAAAGAATGTTCTTTACGCTAGCTGGCTTGGCTCAGTGGATAGAGTGTCAGCCTGTGGACTGAAGGGTCCTGGGTTCTATTCTGATCAAGGGCACATGCCCAGGTTGCGGGCTCAATCCCTAGTAGGAAGCATGCAGGAGGCAGCTGATCAATGATTCTCTCTCATCATTGATGTTTCTATCGCTATATCTCCCTCTCCCTTCCTCTCTGAAATGAATTTTTTTAAAAAAGAGTGTTCCCTGAGTCAGGAGCCCAAGGAGATCAAACTTTGTGGGTGGCCTAGGGACATAAATTTTGCCTTCTCATAATTTAACAGAAGGTAATTCTTATCCTTGGTAAGGGGAGAAATTTTCACTCTGTCATGATCAGGTTACAGAGCATGAGTCTGAGGCAGGATTTGCCTGTGGTTCTACTTGGGGATCTATATCGATGACCTGTCTGTGTGCCTTTCTTTTCCCTTTCACCAGCATGTTTTCTGTTCCCCTTATGCTCTCCGCCAGAACCAACCACTATAGGGTTTAAGAAGATGTGTTAAAAAATTCCAAAGAGAGTTACTTTGTAGTGTGGCCATTCCATCCTTAGTGCCATTCTGTCCAATCTCTAGCTCACATGCTTTTAAAGGAAGGCCCATAACAAAATCATATTAATAAATAATACACCGAGGGCCCATACTAATTCTTGGGCCCATATATAACTCTTGATAGATAGTCTCATAAAGTATCTGCATTAATAAAGTCACTACCTTCTCTAAAGGGGAAATGGTGGCCACAGTGGCACAGGATGGAATAATATACCCACTTAATGAAAAGTACTGTGCTTAAGTCCCTTTTAGAATTATTTAAGTTTTAGTTATACATCTGTATACACAACAAAGTGATCACCCCCAAATATCTAGTTACTACCCATCATCATACAATTGTCCAACTCCAACCCCTTTCTTTCCCTTCTGGTAACCACTGATCTGTTCTCTGTATCTATGAGTTTTTGTTTTGTTTTGTTTGTTTGCTTAAGATCCACTTTTAAAGAAAAAAAGGAGTGATGAAGTAGGTGATCTGTTTGAAAAAAAGCAAAAACCATTCTGTGCCTGCACGTATTTGTTGCCTGGTTGCCTCATCCCTAAAACATTGTCTTGAAGCTGGTGTACCAAGACTAAATTAGAGGTTGATAAAGATTTAGGGTTTACTGAACTTCCACTCTAACTCCAGATACCGTGGCTTCATGTTTCAGACACATAAAGCCCCACACTATTCTGTCCCCCACTTAGATTTATTCACTACCCTAATGTCTAGAGTTTACTGGTAGACATCCCCATAGATCCATCAAAAATTTTGTCTTGTGTCACATTATCTCTGACCCAGCTTTCTGCTATGGTTCTACTTGTAAGACTAGTGTGATCAATTTTTTTTTCAGGTGGCACAGTACCTGAAAGGCACAGCTCTCTTTATGAAACATAATGGAATGCTCATGCATTAAACCTAACTTTCAGATTTCATGAAAAATATAATATGTAAGTAATCACACAATTACAGCATTTTCTGCACATTCTGGTTAATCTCAGCTCACAGGATTATTTCAAGACAGTCTTGTAAAGAGGTGAGGATGTGCCCTAGATCAGCAGTCGCCAACCGCTGGTCCGTGAGGTCCAAAAGGTTGGCGACCACTGCCCTAGAGTAATGACAATTGCCCAGAAGAGAAAGATCCTCAGAGGACATTATCCCTTCCTCATTCTAATTGAGCTTCAGTTAAGGAAAGTCTCTTTCCTCTGTATTGGCTAAAGCAGAGAGGCTGAGCTTCTGAACATGCTTTCTCTAGTACATAATGACTTAGGACTTGATCAGGTATTATTAAAACATTAAACCCCAAAGTCCACGCTGTGCAAGTGCTAGAATCAAACTGTGGGTCATTCCAATGTCAAAGCCAACGGGTGTAAAAAGGAGGCAATGACATGTCCATGAGGCAGAGCTGCCTATTCACTTGTGTGTGTGTGTGTGTGTGTGTGTGTGTGTATGTGTGTATGATCATTTTATAATAACAAAACACTAGAATTGGAGGAGAAGTGCTATTTTTCCAAGCACTTGCACTGGCTAATGTTCACAATGTAGAAGACCAATTAAACGTCAATATACATATCTATATTTCATACTAATTATGACAACTTATAGCTTTGTGGCATTGGGAAAGTTATGTAACCATTCAGCTTCCTTATCTGCAAAATGGGGATAATAACTATGCCTAGTTTCTAGAATGGTTTTAAGGATTAAATACGACAATACACATGAGGCATCTAGTGCAGTGTCTAGTACATCATAAATACTGAATATATAGATGGGTAATATTGTAAATAACAAATTTAACTGTAGTGGTGAACTCTGATTACAAGTCTCAGTACAAATATTATTTGCCCAGCTCTGGACATCATTAATACCATATCTTTAAGGAGTTTAATCAATTAATTTCCTTTACTCATGGAAAAGTATGAAATTAAGAGAGACAAACTTATTAAAAACAATAGTCCAAGCAACATAAGTTTGGGTAAGACCCTAAAGTTATCTGAAAGTATTTCTTTCATGTATGTAAGCATTCACAGGGCTCTCTCTGTCATTGAGTATAACATACCACTTGACCCACCTGCCCCCCCTCCAAAAATTACCTGATTCAAAACTCAGTCTAATTGACTACTTGGTGGTGGACCTAACAAAGAAAAAGAATGGGAAAAAAAGGCTAGATTTCATTGCCCACGTTCAAGCATTTAATATTAGTTTGTTGAATTATTTTACTAAAATTGTGTGAAGAGGTAGAGTCTAAGAAGAAGGCTTTTAAAAAACCCAAATTAGGAAACAGCCGAACTAACTTGGCAGTCTCTGAAGTACCAAAAGTGTTGTTGAGAAGCAGCAGTACTAAGTGCCTGTTAAAAAATCAGAAATCAGACAGCGAACCATGTGGAGGACAAGGTTAAATACCATCAAAGAGAAGGATTGAAAGAAGGTCAATAATTTCCTGGACAGGAAAAGAAGATAAATAGAATATTTTTCCTGGCCCACACCACTACAGACCTCTGCCAGACAGATAGGTATTGATGGAATTTGAAGTGACCGGGAAAAATGCAGAAGGTGTGCCCTCAGCTTCAAAACCTGAACCATGAAATGTAAAAAGAACTGGTAGGGGGCAGGGATATCACTCTTAGCTCCCAAGTCTGAGCACAGGCATTGAAAGTTTAGAGTTCCTACTCACAAGACATTTGATATGAAACTGCTATGTAATGGAAGATGTATTATCATCAGAAAACATGTGTTAATGCGTAAGGGATAGCGGTTGCATTTAATTAAATGGGTTGGATAAATGAAATTTAAACCTAAAACCTTTGATGATGAAAAATCTTTCAAAAATTCATTTGTTGCCCTGGCCAGTGTTCTCAGTGGTTATAGCACCAGCTCACACACCAAATAGTTGTGGGTTCGATTTCTGGTCAAGGGCACATACCTGGGTTGCAAGTTTGGTCTCAGCCCCAGTCCGGCATGGATGCAGGAGGCACCCAATCGATCTTTTTCTCTCTCTCTACCTTTGCCATTCCCTCTCTTCTACTCTCTCTTAAAATCAATGGAAAAAATATCCTCAGGTGAGAATTAACAAAACAAAACAAAAACATTTCCTTTGTCAGTTTTCTGTATATTTGTACCTACTCTCTTCTAGACACTGTGTTAAGTGTCACAATGACTATGAACATTAACAAGTCATTAATAATGAGCAAAGGATCTCTTAGGTGAGTCATTAGATCCCATCATACTGAGTAAAAACAAATGGCTAATGGGGTTATAGTAAACTGTCACTAACATTTTATTGGGTACTTAATATATGTTGAGTTTAAGTGATTCATAGTTATTAACTCATTTAATCTCAATAACTCTAACACACCAATATATCCATTATCCCCATTTTACAGGAGAACAAATTGATACATGGAGTAGTTGAATAAAGACTGAGTTCATCCAGTAAGTGATGGAACTTGGAATTGAACACAGCCTGATCCCAAAGCCCCATACTTTAAAATTTTATGCTGCCTTGCCTCAGAGCAGGAGAATCTGCTTTGATTCAGAGGAGATAGGAATCCATTTGGTCTAGAAGTTCAGGGAAGGTGGTCTAGGAACACGTGAAAGGTTGCTGAGTAGCTTCAGAGTGGCATCCATGATTAGAGGACCCAATACCTAGTCTTCCATGCCCCAGCTCAGCCATTGTTTCAAGCCTGCCTTCTTCTGACCATGTTGGGCATAGCCTTTCATGTCTCACCTGTCAGCATTCTCCAGGATGACCTCAAATATATAAACTTCTGATTCTAAGGTAACCTTTCTTCTTTTATTTCTGAACATTTTATTTATCTTTTACATTGGAATCCACATTCACCTTTTACAATTATGCAATATCTTTAAAAGGGTTTCACCAAAGCCAAAAGGAGGAAAAAATAAGCTCAGGTCTTCATAAAATTATACCTAATGTGAGTTCAGAATCCTCATAGGAACTCGATGGCTGGTCTAACAAGAGAAAGCTCTAAATTATGATACCACTTCCCAACATGTTGTTTTATGGGACATGTCACAATTACTAGTAGTCAGTCCCTGTGTGCTAAATTAGAATTGGGATCTCAAACCCCTTTCTATGAATGCCTATTGTCAATGTCAGTTTTCTCATATCCACACATTATCTATTACTTATTATGTTGCCCTTTTTGGTATAAGGATATTTCATAAAAGTCAGGGTTTTCTGGAGCCACAAATAGCTACCACCAAATGCTATGGGAACAATTTTATAGAAACCGCGTGGCTAATTAACAGGATGCTCATAAAAAAAGGAAAGCCTTAAAATATTTAAATAGAGCATTGGCTGCTAAACTAAGAAACATGGGGTGGGGGTAGGGGGGAAGGAAGAGGTTGTTATGTGGTGCCTGCTCCTCTCGGTGCATTATAATCTCATAGAGATTATCAGCTCTATTTAGGAAATCTTTTTAATGTTTTAAAACCTCTTTGGTTATAATAAAGTTGCCACTACCCTCTTCTGACTTTTTTCTATATGAGAGATTCTTTCACATGGACCTCTGATCCATGTTAACCTCCAAGAGAAGTTGTGTGCAAAATGCTACGTGTCTGTGTGTAGGGAGAAGATTCAGGGCTGGCTTTTCTTAGCCTTTCAATGTGGCCCTGCTGCAAACCATTGCTCTGAGAGAGGTTGTAAAGCCTAGTGAGAACATTTCCTAGATGATATTTGAGATCACAGCCAAACTAGCAATTCCATTTTTTTCTGTTGACATCATTACTATTTGCATTTGCTAGAATGAAATTTCAGAGTCACAATTAAACATTGAAAAAATTTGCATAATAGATTTCCTCACAGTAGAATTTCACTTCTGGTATTTCAGTCATTGTGGCAACTAGAAAAAAGCTATCAACAAGTCACCTCACTTATTTGTTCAATCTAATGAACAAAATGAATTGACCAACAAAATAAGACCTGAAGCATGGAGGCATGGAACAGACTGACATACCTTGATGTGAAATTGGCGGGATGGGAAGAGATAAACCAAATAATTTATATACTTATATGCATAGTCCCTGGACACTGGCAATAGGGTAATGAAGACCTTGGGGGAGGGGGCAAGAAGCTGGGAGGAAGGGAGAAAAGGGGGGGAGTAGGAGATATCTGTAATACTATCAATTAAAAACCCAAAACAAAAAATTATCACCCTCGCTGGTTTGGCTCAGTGATAGAGTGTCAGCCTGTGGACTGAAGGGTCCCAGGTTTGATTGTGGTCAAGTGCACATGCCCAGGTTGCTTATTCAATCCCCAGTAGGGAGCATGCAGGAGGCAGCTGATCAATGATCCTCATCATTGATGTTTCTACCTTTCTCTTCCCCTCTCCCTTCCTCTCTGAAATCAATATATATAGTAATAAAAGCATAATATGCTAATTAGACTGGACATCCTTC
>PVJC01048644.1:0-12458 GCA_004026665.1 Murina feae | reverse complement strand
AGTCAGTAGATTCATTCATTGAAAGTATAATAGTCCTGCCCTAGCTGGTTTGGCTCAGTGGACAGAGCATCAGCCTGCGGACTGAAGGGTCCCAGGTTCAATTCCAGTCAAGGGCACATGCCTGAGTTGTGGGCTCAATCCCCAGGGTGGGGTGTGCAGGAAGCAGCCAATCAATGATTCTCTCTCATCATTGATGTTTCTATCTCTCCCTTTCCCTTCCTCTCTGAAATCAATAAAAAAAATTTTTCTAAGTATAATAGTCCTGGTTCTGCCCTGGCCAATATGATTCATTTAATTGGAGCATCATCCTGTGAACAGGAGGATCACAGCTTCGATTCCCAGTCAGAGCCTATCTCTCTCTCTCTCTCAAATCAATAAAAACATATCCTTGAGTGAGAATTAAAAAATTATTTTAATAAAAAAGCCCTGTTTCTCTCCCACTCTTTCCTGTTCTCCACATGAAGGAAAATTCTTGATAGGAGTCTGCAGCTGTAGAGAAAAATAGGACAAGCTATTTGGTGGAGTGGGGGATAAAATACAAGGCTTTTAGCAATTCAGAGATTAATTGTCCAGGAGATGAGGGGATGAGACCCCAGGAGATAAAAGCATATCCTCTGAGAACTGGAAAGGGCTTAGCAGATCATATCCCAGCCCCACTCCCATCTAAGACAGGATCTAGTAGGTGGTACCTCACCCTTCAAAACAGCCGAAAAGCCGAGAGGGGGGGCGAGGAGGAGGGACAGAGAGAAAACCATCAGTGTGAGAGAGACACATTGATTGGTCCGGAATCAAACCCGGGATCCTTAAGGCTATGGGCCGATATTCTATCCACTAAGTCAGCCGTTCTCAACCTGTGTGGTCGTGACTTCTTTGGGGGTCGAACGACCCTTTCACAGGGGTCGCCTAAATACATCCTGCATATCAGATATTTACATTAAGATTCATAACAGTAGCAACACTACAGTTATGAAGTAGCAACAAAAATAATTTTATGGTTGGGGGTCACCACAACATGAGGAACGGTATTAAAGGGTCGCGGCATTAGGAAGGTTGAGAACCACTGCAACCAGCTAAGGCAAAGCAGCCTTTTCCATTCTTGGCTGCTTGTGTCTGAGACAAAAGCTGCCTCCCTCCAATTTCCTTCCGTTGGCCTTCCTTCTCTGAGTTCTTATAGAGAAACCCCTCTCCTTCCCCCCAGCTCCCAAGGATGGCAGCCATACTCATCTATGGTTCTTAGTGAAGAGATGATCCCTGACCAACCAAAGTATAAGAGGACCACAGACTTACAAATGCTTTATTAAAGCAAGGTGAACATGATAGAAACTTCAAGAATGGGTGCCCTTCAGCGGGGCCAGCTGACATGAGGGTGGCTGTGCAGATTGGTCCATGTTCTGCAGAAAGTTAAATCAAGGTCACAGGATCTGAGCCAAACTCTGGCCCAGGCCTCCCTTGCTCACGGATACCTCTCCCCCGAGGTTGGTATTGAATCCTGTCAACTTCAGGATTTGGCTGACGAGGAAGAAGATCTTTGGATCATATATTTAAACTGTCAATGCTTTTCATGGACCTCAACTCCCTCACAGCCCAGGATCGACTTAGTTTCTGGAGGAAATAGCCCTCAGAACACATCTGTGCCTTTCCGAGTTCCTCGTCACATCCAACCAACCGTGTGGTCATGCATGCACTCATTTCACCACTCTGCATAGCTGATCCCAGCCCACCTGCATTTGGACACTACCCAGTTTCTTCTTAGACCAAGAAAACACAGTTAACCCTAGACAAGTTCTACTCCAAAGAACACGCTAACAAAAGACCCAACTCAGAGAAAACAAAGTGTGGCAGAGTATGAAAGAACAGCGTAAATTCCCTTTCGAGCTTATGTTCTCATGATCTCCCAGCATCCTTTGCACCGGAGGAAGAGGGTAGAGGGATAACGAGCCCATTTCGGAGACAGCCAGACTAACGCCCAGGAAGAAATACAACACAGGCACCTGCCCCTCTGCCTGCTCATCTCACCACCAATCCGTGGCCCCCAGGCCCGGGAAGGTGCTTAGAGGCACCACTGTCTGGAAATGACGTCATCCCTTGAATAGGGAATTTATCCACAGTAACACAAGGTCAAAAGAAACTTACTATGAAATGGGGCTGTGACACTTCTTGCTGTAGAGATGGTCTTTGGAGCGTCACTTTCTGTGGCGGAAACACAGCTTCTCTGTGCTCTTGATGATGTCGGACAAAAATGTGACCATAGGCTCTTAAACAGGCTTTCCTCCAACGGAGAGCTCATCTGCCCACACCTTGTAGCAACTGGAGCCACATTTCTGTTTCACTTTTACCAAAAGAGAGAGAAAGACGGACTCCATCCTACCATAACAGGCCATTGAATTCAAGCCTTTTCACAGAGGAAGCAGAAGACTTCCTCATCTCAAGCCAAAAATGCCAGCTATGTACTCCCACAGGACTCCGCGCCAGGGCTTCACAATAACCTCCCAGCTGATCTACAAGTCAATTCCCTTCTGTGCAGAACTCCAGACACTGTCCCCCAGTTCAGATCCAAGCTTCAATCCCCGTTTTTGCCCCAGAAGTACCCCGTGACCTCACAAGCTGACTCAGAAATCTAGACACACTAGATCTGTGCGCCAGAGACAGGCTGCATTAGCTCCAGTTCTGTTTGAGAGGACAGAGAGATTTCCCATGTGCTCCAGCGAGTGCTGCCTGCTGCGTTCCAGGCACAGGAGGGAAAGGCTGTGGGTGAGTGGTGGGAGGGGGTGGGAGGCAGAGCTGATAGACAAACACACAGATTAGACACATGTACCCAAGATAAGTGAGCCAGGCAGCCAGTGTGTGAGCAATGGGTGCTCTGTAGCAGGTGCTTTAGGCGTCAGAACAAATGTGCAGTGGTTCTAAGACAATGGCAGTGGCCTGGGACACTGGCTAACCTGTCAGTTTCCCTGGGAAATGTCAATCTCCTTTCCTCCGCCCCCTCAGCCTTAATCCCACCGTTGTATTTATTTTTGTGCCCAGTCCTGTCCCTGGTCCCTCACAATTCACTATGAAACAAACCTTTTATCAGCATTGGGATACCTTGTGAATAATATTTTATTTAGCTTATAAGGAGCTACAAAAAGAAACAAAGATGACATAAATCATAATGTTGAAGGACTTGCATACATGCATATGAGTATAATCAATGGACACAAGAAACTGGGAGGTGGGGGAGGAGGGGGGAAGGTCAAGGGGGAAAAAATGGAGATCTATCTAACACTTGTTGTAATACTTTAAGCAATAAAACAAAATTTAAAAAAATCATAATGTTTATCCACGATGTACTATTAAACCAAAAAAGCTAGATACAGAGATGTATAGAGGATTCCATTTTTATTACCACTCCCACAAATAAAAACGTGTGTGTCCATTGTAACATATGAGATGACTGCTTTTGCAGGTGAAAACTGTTGTTGCTTAGAGAAGAGCGATTGAAAATCTGCTCCCGCCTCTCCCCACACATACCCGGAGACCTTCCCGCCTGCTCCTTCACTGGGGCAGGAATGTCTCAGGCCCCAGGACTAGCTTGGGCAAAGCGCTCGGAAAGCAGGTAAGGTCTGTCACCCCGCCCAGTGGCTGGGAGAGACCGAAGTACGCGAAAGAACGCTGCGTTTGTTGGACTATCGGGCCTTTCTGCGGGATGTGGGAGGGAGAAATGAGCCATTTTATTTGAGAATTAAAGGGAAGGGTTACTCCAGAGACTGGCCAACTCGGGAACATCCAGTTAGTCCTCGCACATACTTTGGGGAGGGCCACCCTAGGCCGTGCTGCCTACCTGAGAGCTGACTCAAGGGAAGCCGGGCCACATACAGACTATGATGTGAGACACCCCCTGGAAGTGTCCCTTATAGTGTCAGTGTGTCCCTGCCCTTTAGGCCAATCCCCCAAACTATTATCAATGACTGACCTTTCTCCTTATCTCTCCTTCCTTCTCATATTAAAAAAATAAATAAAAATTCCCCTAGCTGGTGTGGCTCAGTTGGTTGAGAATAGTCCCATGCACCAAACAGTCACCAGTTTGATTCCCAAGCAGGCACATGACTGGGTTGTGGGCTCGATCCCCAATCGAGGGCATGCAGGAGGCATCCAATCGATGTTTCTCATAACAATGTTTCTCTCTGTCTCTTCCTTTCCCTTTCTCTCTAAAAATAAAAAAACATGTGTGTGTGTGTGTGTGTTTAATGAAGATTTTACAAGTATCTCCACTTTCTCCCAAGCTTCATTCTTTTCATGGCTGGACGAGAAATGAATTCATCTCTTCTCCCTTAATTGCCCCTCCTAGTTCACCTCTAGTATGAGCTACTAGATCCCTCTATTATTATCCAACTTCTTCCAATACCCCTCCTTCCTCTAATAAATTATGGTTTACCAGGAGTTTCAACTGTGAAATATCAAGAGAGAAATTATTAAGACGGGGGGGTGGAGGGAAGTGGGTGTGAGAAATTCATTTCCCCCTAGTTGCCATTATTAGCCATCCACATGTCTGGGCAATAGGCTTGGAAGGTCCTTAACGCCGTTCAAGTGGCTCATATCGGTGATAAGATGGACCTCCTAACAACAACCCTAACACAATAGCCTCACACCTGTACAAGTGCTTATAGCTCATCCCCAGGTCTAGCTATGCAGCTTACATAGTGCACATATCCGTGTCAGGCTGCTATATTTACCCCCTTTCTCACGTGAGGACATTGAAGCTCAGGAAGCACACTCAGTTTTTCTGAGTCTCTGAAGACACTATCCCTAAATAAATGCATGTCTACTAGGACATGCCAATCAGAGATCATTAACCTGGGCCCCAAGTAGGGGGGAGGGACCTCCCCAAAGGGGTATCTTTAAACTTTCTTGGGGAAAAGTTACTTTATTTTCAATCACCTCTAATTAAAAATTAGCATTTCCTTTCTTTATAAATGTGGTCAACAATAGTGTCAGCAGCAGCTCTGATTTTGCTCCAAAAGAAATCACAGACATTTCATATCTGTGAAAATGTCTCCCAGAAATGGTTTAATCTCATGAGGACTTCAAAATTATGGTTACTATTAGTTTCCTGCTAAATCTTGTTATAGAATGTATTGATAAATCAGCACATTGTTGCTATATCACTACTTTAATATTCTAATGACAGTAATTCATGACCATTGGCTTCCTTTGTAATCCTATGCATTTTACACATTTAAAAACATTATTCTGTGAAAAGATCCATAGGTTGCATATGATTGTTAAAGGGGTTTATGGTGCGCACACACAGGTTGAGAGCTCCTGATCTAAAGGACTTGGGACATGGTTAGGAATTCATCTTGTTCCTTTTACCATATTGTATTGCAGATATTTATGTCTTTCCTCCCTTGTTAGCTGTGAGTTCTTACAAAGTAGGAATGGTATCTTATATTTCTTTGAGTCCTTAGTACCTAGAACAGGAATTGGCACTCAGTGAAACGTCATTTACAGAGTATCTACTGTGTGTAAGGCTCAAGTCCCAATGGGTGAGGCAAAAGAATGGAGAATTCAAAAGCGAGCAATGACATTCATTCAATCAATCATTCATTCATTTATAGAACTGTCCAATTGCTACCCAATACCAGCCATGTGGTTGGCTCTGGGGACAACAGAAAAAATGAGACCCAAGACTTTATTCTCATGGAGCACTCATTCAGCTAATGGGAAGAAGAGAACACTAGATTTCTGAAGGCAGACAAATGGGAATGAGGTCACTCTTTCTGCAGAGTCAGAGACATGGGGAAAAGGTAGTTCTTAAATCTATGTTCATCTGCTCTTTCTAGCCAAAGGTTCGTTCCAGGAAGAAAGTAACCACAGGACTAGAAACATGCTCTTCCCAAGAGGAAAAGTCTGGGTTCCCACGGGGATCATTTACCTTGTGTGGTTGTGGTCTTGCCTAGCAAACTTTGAGAAGATAGTCCTCCATCGCCCCCAGTGTTTCAGGGGCTGCCTGTCCACAGACAGCAAGCCGATGTCTGCCCTCACTGCGGTTCCGCTACGGTTCAAGGATTCTGTGATGCCATCAATTAGTCAGAATGCGCAAGGTTGCCTGGATACCTTGAGGCTTCTTTTTCTTGTAAGAGACCAAGGTTGGGCGATCTCCTCATTCTGCCAAACATGTGCTGAAAGACCAGGCTTTGACAGTCGTGGTGGTACAGCTACCTGAATCTGGGCCAGATCATCTGTCTAAGCAGATGGCAAAGGAGAGACCCACAGCAGAACTGGGAGCTGGGCGTGTCTTACCATGGAATGGGAGAGCTGGGGAAAGATAACAAGAAGATAACAAGGACAGCAGCGTTTGGGGTTCACTAAGACAAAATATGATCAGGTAAAACATTTCCCCAGAGAGATCTAACCTTAAAATATAAAAAGATAAATTTAGTAAATCCATATAGCCTCTCTGCAGAGATATAATCTTAAAATACAACAAAGTTCATTTTGATTAATTTAGCACCCACCCACAGCAGTATTGCCATAAATGTTGACTGAATGTATGAAAAAAATTTCCCAGAGAACTTCATGTCCCTCATCTGTCGCAGCCCCAGCAGGCCTCTCTCTCATTCTTTTAGACTGTGGGGTCCTGAGATAAAGTCGCTGGAAGTATTCCTTCAAATGAAATTTAGATTATCTGTTAGATATATTGTAGCAGAGCTTCCGTATAGTTCCCCCTGTTGTAAGAAGTTTAGACTAGAGAGATGCTTCCAGCAACTTGTGAGTCTGTGCCTCTTATTCCACCAGCAGAGCATGAAGTTATCAAATAAGCCTCCCAGATGAAATACACCTCATGCAAAGATTCTTGGGAAATAAAATATTTTTTATTAATTTACTGGATTTCATTTACCCAACAGTTCTTAAAACAAGTATTAACAATAGCAACACAAACCACATGGAAAATGAAAAACAGGTACCGCAAATGACACCCTTCCCAGTGATACATGGGTATTGAGAAAAATCCTACATTACTCCCTGTGAGCATAAAAAAAGCTTCCTACGGGCTCGCTGGCAATCAACCCTCCTTCATCCTGGGCCTGAACTCCAAAGTCTTTGGAGTCAACATGACAAGTTAAGGACAAGTTAGACGAGGTCAAGTAGAGGGGTCGGTGTGCTACAGCGATGGCCGAAGCATGCCGGTGGGAGCTCAGCCAGCCAGGCCACATGGAAGATCGTGCATATGTTGCCAAAGCCAGCAGCCACAAGACCCAAAACTATAGAGAACCGACAGGCCAGGACTCAACTGAAAATTTTGCTGAAAGGGGATCTCTCTAGCCACAAGCTTTGATTTTACAAGTTGGCCCATCTTGGACCCAAATACGCCAAGTAGAGCTTTCATGTACTACCCTTGAAAACCAGTAACAAAATGCTAAGCATGCCCGAGAAACTGGGGTTCTCTCTCAGCCATCCCGAAGGTGAAGACAGCCAGAAGTTTGTCTGTTGGTCCCTGATCAAGGCATCTGCCAGAGGAAAGGCTTGTCGGTGTCCAAGGCGCCCGGGGCCCCACCACGAGGGCTTCCTAGTTCTCCTTCTGTGCCTGCTGCAACCTCTTGGCCACAGCGGTGATGAGAGCCGCTCCCTTCCCACTCCCATCTTCTGAAAGCATGAACGTCACATCACATTTAGGGGCCAGTTCTTTCACAGTTTCCTGCAATATCCAAGAAAAGCTATGAAAAAGAGAGAAAAAACATCATCAGCACTTACATAGGAAATCATCATATTTATAAATTATTTCAATCTAGTTTGTTGCTTCCAGCTTGCTTCTCAAGGATCCAGAACAGCTTACACGGTTTTTTAGATAGCTGTTTTAGTATTACCTTTTACTGAGCAACTGCTAATGCCAGAGAATAGTCTAGGTGTTCCACACACAGAACATCAAAGTGTAACAAATACTAGTTTGAAAATAAGTATTACTATCCTCACTACATAAATAAGAAACTTGTCCAAATTTGTACAAACTAGTCCATTTATTAAGATTTGGATCAGGCCAGTCTTTTACCAAACTCCAGCTTTTTTTGTTCAAAATTTTCCCAATTTTTATTTTCAAAATTTTCAAATGTTGAAAGCATAGTTCAGTGAGTACTTCCATACCTTCTGCTTAGTCTCAACAAAATTAAAATCTTGCCCTGTTTGATCCATTCATTCACCCATCTCCCCCTCCCTCATTATTCCCCCCCCCACACAAAGCTCTCAGTCTTAAACACAATAGTTGGCCTCTCTATCATTTGAGATATTAAATGTGAATTTACATCCTGGGAGTCAGTTACCAGGCCAGTCTGTGGGATCAAAGTGTGTCTACCAAAGGCTTGGGATGTGGGTTGCTGTAATGGTACAGGTGGCAGTCATCTCTGAGGGCCAGCATTACAGAGAAGGACCTGAGCCCAGCTCTACCACACAGCCAGTGGGTGACTCTGGCCAACCACTGAACCTCCTTGCGGCTATGCTAATTACATGGGAAGAGAAGGAAGTATTATCAGAGGCACAGTAAGAGTAATCAGTCCCAAACCTCCCAGGAGATAGAAGAAAATGGCTTGGCAATCACTGCTCAATCAAGTCTTTCTTTTTCTTTTTTTATATATACAACTAGGGGCCCAGTGCACAAAAATTTGTGCACTCGGGCGTCCCTCAGCCCAGCCTGTACCCGCACAATCTGCCGCCTGCCACCCGTACATTGCGCCCTGCCCACCCACACACACCACCCGCCACCCGCTGATCTCCCTCCCGCCCACCCCCACATCCCGCTCACCCTGAGGCCTACACTACACTGGCCTCCAGGGCTGCCGGCCACCATCTTACCTGGGCTAATTTGCATACAGCCATTCTGATTGGCTGGTGGGCATGGCTTAGCGTCCCGAAGAAATGGTCAATTTCAATATTATGCTTTTATTAGTTTAGATTATTCAGTGGTTTTAGTGTATTCACAAAGTTGTGCAACTATCACCACTGTCTAATCCCAGAACATTTCTGTCATCCTAAAAAGGAAACCCATACCCAATAACAGTTGCTCTCGATTCACACTAACCCCAGCAATCACTAATCTTTCTATCTTTATATATAATTTGCCTATTCTGGACATTAATATAATGGAATCCCATTATATGTGGCCTTTTGTGTCTGGCTTCTTTCATTTAACATGATGTTTTTCGAGATTCGTCAAAGTTGTAGCACATGTCAGTACTTCATTCCTCTTTATGAGTGATATTTCAATGTATGGCTGTCCTATGTTTTGTTCACCCACCGAGAAGCTGATGGCCATTTGGGTTGCTTCCCCTTCGGCTAGTATGAATAATGCCCTATGACCATCACTACCAAGTTTGTGTGTGAACATGTTTTCAGTTCTCTTGAGTACACGTAGGAATGAAATCGGTGGGCCACATGGTAATTCTGTGTTTATCCTTTTTAGGAATTGCCAAACTGTTTCCCACCAGCTAGGCATTAGACCTCCAGTTCTGTCACACGCTGACCAACACTTGTTACTGCCACTTCTTTTAACCATGGCCATCCTCAGTGCATGTGAAATGGTAGTTCATGGTTTTGACTTGCATTTTCCTAGTGACTAACAACATCTGGCATCTTTCTGAGTGCTTATCAGCCATTGCAGATCTTCTTGGAGAGCTGTCTGATTTTCCCCTTGAGGTCACATGTTTTGGAACTGACTCTTACAAGCCTCTCCTTGAATCAAGATTCGACTGAGACACAAAAATCACACAACCACCTGAGGCAGCATGAGAAGCGGAACAGTGCTGAATAGCAGCGGCAAGAGTGCATCCTTGGCTTGTTCCTGATCTTAAGGGAAGAGCATCCAGTCTTTCTCTCAACAGCAAATGTGAGGCCCGAGGTGGACTTTTCTCAGATGCTTTTATACCAGGTTGAGGAAGCTCCCTCATTCCTAATTTATTGAGTAATTTTATCCCGAAAAGTGCTAAATTTTACCAAATGCTTTGTCTGTACCTACTGAAATGATCATGTGGTTTTGTTCCTTGGTCAAGTCTTGGTACAAAGGAAAGGCTTGGAGGAACCTCAACAAAAATATGTGACCCAAAGGAAAAACCAAGAGACGATACCAGTCAGTTATTTTGAACAATTAGCATCACAGGAAGAGCTAAGGGTCAAAGATTACAGTAATAAGTTCATATATACACGTCAGCATGATTGAAAATCTGTGTAAATTTGTTAATACTTTTCCTCTTCACCAAAACAAAATGTAAAGCACTATATGACAATGGAAAGTACAGTTTTCATCACTGGAAATTTTGTGATGAGCCATTCCTTCTACAGCCACGCTTAACTTAATCCTCACAGCAAATCCACGAGGCAGGTATGATTTTTGTCCTCATTTTACAGGGGGTAAGAAACTGGATTCAAACTCATATTGCCTGACAGGGCTCTTAATCCTTCGGCCAACGTATTCTGAGCTAAGAAAATTATAACCAGCTCATACTAAACAATGCTCTATGTTATATGAGATACTCAGTTCAATGACTCCCCTGCGAGGCCAGTATTTCCTGAGCACTCTACCTGTATAACCCATGTAATCTTCATGTAGCTCTAGGAGGTAGAGGTTATTACTGTCCGCCTTTTACAGATGAGGAAGCTGGGGTTCAGAGGGGATGGCAAATCCTCCCACACCATGCCATAGGGCTCAACCTTGCCTGTCAGATCCAACCGGGTCCACTCTTGCCCTCAGCGCCCTCCCATCCCGTCCTTCTCCGGCACTCACTGAGGGTGCAGCTTGTACAAGGTGCCGTCCACGCCCACAGTGATCTTCAGGTGCTCGAGCCCCTGGTCTTCCCTCCTCTTCTCCACGATGGCAGCCATGCCTGCGCCACAGAGCTGGGCCGCCCGGCGGGACACAGCGCCACACACCTCCTTCACCACGATGCTGTCCTCGCACGTGCTGTCCAAGCCGAGCTGCTGCAGGATCCTCCTCACCTGGAGGAGGGCCAGCCGATCGCTGCAGGGAGGAAGCGTGTTATCAAGAAAGAACAACTGAGAAACAACCTCTATGACCACAGAGCAGATTTGACAGGTAAGTATGGGGGGCGGGGGGGGGGCGGGTAGCCAGACAGTAGAATCCTTTGTAGACCTTAAAATTGAGTTTGCATGAGAATATCGAATGCTATGAAAAATGTTTATGATGTATTAAGCGAAAAAATAAATTATAACATACTACCTACCATATGATGTTGGTTTGTTTTTATTTTTAAATGATGTTTGTCTTTACACACACACACACACACACACATACACACAAGCAGAAGGAAATCTATTCAGATGCTGGTAGGATTGCCAGTAATTCTTATTTTCTTCCTTTTGCTTATGAATAAGCAATATTTATATAGGAAGGGAAAAAGTGGAGTTGTATTAGCATGTATAAAATTCCTTCCATGATCTAGACCTTCACAGTTTACCTAGTGCTTTTCTTACTCTATCCTCAGCCATCCTTGGGGTTAAGCAGCAGAGCAATTATTTAACTTATAAAGAAGGAAATTGGGTCCAGAGAGGAGCTGCCTGCCTCGGGTCACCCAGCACAAAGGAGTGAAGTGGTGGAGAGGAAGCTGAAGCTCAGGCTCTGAGGCTGTAAACCCAGGATTCTTCCCCTGAGGTCCCTGTCCCACCCATTCAACATGTGTAAAATGGTCCACAGTCAGCACAGCAACTACTGTCTTCCCACTGGCACTCAATGGTATGATTTTATTCTAACCCATAAAAAGGTGCTATTTAAAAAATGCCTGTACAAGTCAAAGCATCCAAAGCAGACACCTTTTGTGGCAGAAGCAAGTATTTCTGGAGGCGTATACCGGTAGGTCCTGATAACTTGCTTTGTCTAGGAACAACTTTTCTTATATTCAAAAAAGCAAGGCCAAGGTAAGTCCGTCTGTTTATCTCCTGCACACAGGGAGCAACTCCTCCCCCCACATCAGAGGACCCTCTGGTCACCAAAGGGGGCGCCTTTCAGCTTGCACTTTCGGATGGGATGAGTTGAAGACCACACCCCTACTCTCCCCAAAAAAGAAAGCTGAATGTTTGCTAATCATCACTTCAAAAACACATAATTGCTGCTGGTGCTGCGGTTCCTACAGCCCTCTCTTTAAACAGAACTCCTCTGCGACAGTCCATCGCATTTCCCCCATTAAATGCACTGTTTTCATTTATAAAGAGTTTCTCACCCCACCCCCTTCCCGGATGATTTTTGGCTTGCTGGCCCCTGGCCATAAAGACCAGGAGAATTAGGAGAAACAAGATGGCGGCATAGGGTAGACACCGTATATGCAGCTGTGAACAACTATTTCAGAAAAACCACGAGAAGAACGCACGGATACCACTCGCACCCACAGGACGGCTGGCTGAGTGAAAATCCTACAACCAGAGAAGAGTCTGAGACTCAGAGCAGCAGCGGAAGCAAAGTACAGAGGTACGGAGGCGCG
>PVJC01048643.1:0-12502 GCA_004026665.1 Murina feae | reverse complement strand
CTGGGGACTTGTGGCTCTCTCCGTTTTGGAAAAGAACCGCGTCCCCCGGCGCCAGCCCTTCCCCGAGCCCCGTGCGCGCGCCTCCGTACCTCTGTACTTTGCTTCCGCCGCTCCTCTGAGTCTCAGACTCTTCTCTAGTTGTAGGATTTCACTCAGCCAGCCTTCCTGTGGGTGCGAGTGGTGTCCGTGTGTTCTTTTCATGGTTTTTCTGAAATAGTTGTTCACGGCTGCATTTACGGTGTCTACCCTATGCCGCCATCTTGTTTCTCCCACTTAATTACTTTCAAATAAACTGCTTTAGGTTTTATAATATGCAATCATAAATCTAGACATAAAATTTTTTTCTCTTTTCTGATTTTTATGCCACTTATTTTCTGTTTATAATTTTATTGGTGCTCACAGCATTGTCAAATAAGGGTCTAATGCTAACATCCTCTATTGTTACTACTTTAAAAAATAATAATTACAAATTTGTTTTTCTGTGTGACAATTGTTTCATTCAATTCAGTTCTCTTCAAAGTAAATGTATGGCTCAAATTCTCTTGCAAGGTTTAGAACCTACTAGAGTTTATAAGGGGACATATATCTGTTAAGAACACAGAAAATTAACATACTATTCTCTGCAGTGAGGGGGCAGATAAATGGCCAGGCTTTACCAGTCTGGTAATTATTCCCAGGTATTGGGTCAGGGGCTAGTGATGGAAAGAAGCAGGGACCATGATGAGAGATGGCCAAGTTCCTGGCTCAGGAAGGGTGGTGGCTGCCTGTAGCCTCCAGCACTGGGTTTGGGCGGATACCAGCTGTTATAATCACTGGGGCAGCAGTGCCCTCACCAGCTCATTTTATGGTCTGACTGACTATGGGTGTCAATTCTGGCTGTGAGGTCTCTGAGCCAGGTTCTCCAAGCCTTTCAGTAATCTAGTGAGTATCCACTGGCCTTCCAGCACATTTCTTTTCCTGCTTAAATCAGCTATATTTGGTCTCTGTTACATGCTAATAAGAGTCTTGACTAACACACCTTCTATGACCCCTATCCAAATTATGTTCCTCATTATACTCTTATAACTTCCTACCCTTTTCTTGTATGCCATTTGTAATGAAATCTATGTGATTGTTTCTATCTCTATCCTCACTGACAAGGCTCCACAGAACAGGGATCCTGTCTGGTTTGCCACTGAACTTCCCAAATGAGTTCAATTAAGTATCTAATCTAATAAAAGTATCTAGTCTAATATGCAAATTGACCCTCACTCCATTATACCCACAAGCCACGCCCACCAACCAGTCAGGAGAAAATATGCAAATTAACTCAACTAACGTGGCAGTGCCCAGTACGCCTCAGCCCTGCAACTGAAGTAGCCAGGCCTGTTAGCTAGGCAGGTGGTGGGGGAGGTAGGGGGTGCCGAGGGGCAGAGCCATCAATCGCAGAACCTGGGAAGGGGCGGAGCCAGTGATAGCGGGGGTTTGGGGGGCCTTCTTCCCAGGCCTGCAGCCTCAGGCAGAGACCCCCAGACTGGGAAGAAATGGAGCTGGCCATCACAGGAGTTGGGGGGTCTTATGCCAAGGCTTGCAGAGACCCCCAGCATGGGAAGGGGTGGAGCCAGCCATTGCAGGTGTTTGGGGATTTTCTGCCCAGACATGCACCCTAGGCCAGAGGCTACAGGCCTGGGTAGGGGTGGAGCAGGGATTGGAGGGGCAGGGGTGGAGCCATTGATCAGAGTGAACTACAGAGGAAACACCTTTTCTGACTGCTCATTGGCTAAGCTCCCTGTATGCCACTGGTAATATTCTTAGTAACTTGGGTAATAAGAATCCCTAAAGGTGATCGAGGGTTTTTTCACCACACTCCTGAAGAAAAAAAATGAAGATCCACTGCTGGAGGGCTAAGAATTGTCATATCCTGTCCTAGCCGATTTGGTTCAGTGCATAATGCCTCAGTCTGCTGACTGCAGGGTCTGGGTTTAATTCTGAGCAAGGGCATGCACCTAGGTTGCAGGCTCCTCCCTGGCCGGGGCCCAGGTCAGAGTTCATGCAAAGGCAACCAATCAAAGTGTTCTCACTTTAATGTTTCTCTCTGTCTTTCCCTTCTCTTCCACATTTTCTAAAAATCAATGGAAATATATCCTCAGGGCAGGATAGAGAAAAAAAGAAAGAAAGAAAATATCATATCCTATGAAAGACACATCTTAAAAATGCATAAAGAAAACTGTCATTTTTTTATGGTGAAGGGACTGGAGTCCGTGTTAATGAAAACACCTTGGTGGCTGTGGTGACTGGCAGTGGCTATAGCAGCAGAGTGATTGGGCTGGTGGCTTCCCCTGATTAGCCTGGTCGCCTCCCACAAAGGGAGGCCAGACTGCGGCTTAGGCCCGCTCCCCATGGGGAGCAGGGAGTGGGCCTAAGCCGTCAGTAGGACATCCCCTGTGGGTTCCCAATATGTGAGAGGGAGCAGGCTGGGCTGAGGAACCCACTTGCAGTGCATGAATTTCATGCACTGGGCCCCTAGTCTAATCTAATAAAAGAATAATATGCAAATAAACCTTCACTCCATTACACTTAAATAATGCCCACCAGTCAATCAGAGTGACGATATGCAAATTAACCCAAACAAGATGGCGGCCAATAGCCACGGAGCTAGAGCAAACAGGAGGCCAGCGATGGAGGAAACTGCCTGCCTAGGCTGGCTGTGGCCTCTGCTCAAGGCAACAAAGTTTCAATTATAGAAGCCATGGAGCTGAAGCAAACAGGAGGCTTTTTTGCCTGGCTAGGCAGGCTGTGGCCTCCACTCAAGGAAACAAAATTTCAATTATAGAAGATAAATAAACCCCAGAAACCTGCTTCCAGCCAGCCTTGCTAGGACCTTGGGTCAATGGGAGCTGTGACCAGCCTGCAACGAGCCCTCAGCCCCTCACCCAGGCTGGCCAGGCACCTCAGTAGGGACCTCAACCCTGAAGGAGATGTGGCCAGGCTGAAAATTGTCCTCAGCCCCTCACCCAGGATGGGAAGGCACCCCAGTAGGGACCCAAACCCTGAAGCGACTGTGGGCAGCCTGAAAATGGCCCTCAGCCCCTCACCCAGGCTGGCAAGGCGGACATCCCCTGAGGGGTCTCAGACTGCGAGAGGGCACAGGCCAGGCTGAGGGACCCCCCACCCCCAAGTGCACAAATTTTTGTGCACTGGGCCCCTAGTCTAATTATAAGGAAAGTCTTAATAACACTGGTTAGACATAAAAGATAGATACTTCATGCTGGAGAAATGAAACTTGCAGAAGAATTTGGCAATCCAGTTTCTTTGGGACAAGCTTGAAGAGAATACTATTACTTTGGCAAATTATGGGTTTACTGGAGCAACTCCAACTTTATATGTACTTTGTCCATTGTTCTTCCAAATACACTCCAGTCATGGATCCTGGTTTTGATGTCCTAAATTAACCTATATAATAAAAGAGAAACAGGCAAATTAACTGTCCCTCTGCTATGCTGAAGCCACACTCACCAGCCAATCAGGAGCAAGTATGCAAATTAACCCACTAAAATGGCGGCAGCCACCCAGCTGGAGCTAGCAGGAGGCTTGGGTTGCCCCTGGTGATGGAGGAAGCCAAGCTTCCCACCTGCCCTGGCAGGCCCTCAGCTCTGCTCAAGGCTACAAAGTTTCAATTATAGAAGATAAATAAATTCCAGAAGAAAAAAAAAGAAAGAAAGAAAGGAGAGGCTGGGAGCTTGGGTCACCGGGGAGGGGGGCGCATAGCCAACCTGAAAACAGCCCTCAGCCCTTTACCCAGGCTGGCCAGGCACCCAAGCGGGAACTCCACTCTGATCCGGGATACCCTTTAGGGCATACCAGCCAGCCCCTACTCATGCACTAGGCCTCTATCTTGTATAATAAAAGGGTAATATGCAAATTGACCCTAACAGCAGAACCACTGGGAATGAATGGTCACTATGACACACACTGACCACCAGGGGTCAGATGCTCAATGCAGGAGCTGCCCCCTGGTGGTCAGTGCACTCCCACAGGGGGAGCTCTGCTCAGCCACAAGCCAAGCTGATGGCTGCTAGCACAGCGGTGGTGGCAGTCGCCTCTCTTGCTTCTGAGCAGCGCTAAGGATGTCTGACTGCAGCTTAGGCCTGCTCCCCACTGGCAAGTGGACATCCCCTGAGGACTCTTGGGCTGCCAGAGGGATGTCTGACTGCCAGCTTAGGCCCTATCACCTGGGGAGCAGGCCTAAGCCAGCAGGTGGACATTCCCCAAGGGGTCCCAGACTGTGAGAGGGCACAGGCCAGGCTAGGCTGATGGGCCACCCCCCACCCCTGGTGTACCAGGCCTCTAGTAAATACATAAGACAAGAAAAGCCATGAATGCTAATTATAGGTTACATCCCCAACTTTCAAGAGTGCCTCACTGTGGTCACATTTTTATCAAATTAAAAGTTACCTTCCTGAGTAAACAATACCTTTGTTTTGCCTGAGCCACTAGGGATCACAATGGTGTCAAGTGCAGATAGACTGTGTGGTCTGGCAGCTCTTTCACTTCTGTGCTATCCTCAGGAAATGTACAGTGGTTTTCTGTCTGTTCAAAGAAGGCTTCTGTTGGCAATCAGTGATTCTCGGCAATAAATAATGACAGAGATGAGTGACTGTGTGTCTGGCACTGTGCCAGGTGTTTCACATGTAAGCTCTACTCTGACTGTGGGCCTCCTGACTCAGACCTTTGTTCTTTCTTTGTCACTTCTTCCGAAAGAACTCACAGCCAGTAAAATTTTAGATTCAGGTCAGAAAGCTGAAGGCAACAAGAATCAACAAAAAAAATGAGATTAACCACATGGAATAATGGCTTGTTGCTGGAAGCACTATCAATTTGTCCAAGTATACATGTTGAAGGAGAGAATGTATCTTAAATTTAAGTGCAGAAACAGTTCAATCAAGGTGGTTGTAATGATTAATTTTATATGTCAACTTGGCTAGGCCGTGGCACCTAGTTTTTAGTAAAACCTCAGTCTATGAAAAATTTTTTTAAAACATAATTAACATTTAAGTCAGTAGACTTTGAGCAAAGCAGATTACTCTTCATAATATGGGAGGGCCTCATCCAATCAGTTGAAGATCTTAAGAGAAATAAACTGAGGTCTTCCAGGAAGAAGTAATTCTGCCTCCAGACTGCCTTCAGGGTTGAACTACAACATCAACTCTTCCCTTGGTCTCTAGACTGCCCTATAAATTTAAGACTTGTCAGGCCCCACAATTGTGTGAACCAATTCCTTGAAATACATCTCTCTCTCTCTATATATATATAAATCTTGTTGGTGCAGTTTCTCTGGAGAACTCTGACTAATAGCAGGGTGTTACTCAAGAAAAGATGCCTGGGATGCAGAGACTGAAAGAGAACTGGCTGTTTTATAGTTCAACTGTGTGATCTTAGCCTGAGATCCTGTTGTGTTAAATCAAAAGGTGAGATCTTTTGGGTGCGTACCCTGAAAGGAGTCAAAGAATATGTCTGTGTATGTCTGCCTAGGAGGAGGGAGACTGGTTATAGTACCATCTCTGTGGGATAATATTCCATTTATGATGACAGCTAAGCTATCAGGCTACCTGTAGTTAATAGAAACATCACTGAAAACTTTCCCAGCCTGCTCTGGTTCTTGGTTCATTTAGTGACTTTTGGACCTCAACCTAGTTCCCTGCAAGTACTTCTGAGGGGCAAATACTACACCTTGAAAACATTGCTTGTAGATTTAATTAACAAATTAGTAAGATCATTAGTTGCCCAGCCTCTTTTGAGTTTGATTAGTAGAGTATCCTCTTAGGTCCAGTCTCAGAGCAGATCTTTGGGGGAGGATTTGTGTACAAGCGATTACTGAGGAAATGCTCCCAGGGAAAGCAATAGGGGAGTATGGGGCAGCAGGACTGGAAGGGAGGGAAGCCAGGAAGGGTGTTCTCAGGAAGAGTATGGGTCAGGCAAAGTTCACCCAGCACAGTTTCAGCCCCATTATGCAAGTAGCCTGGAGTGTTACTTCAGAATCTCCTAACCCACAGCAAGGGTGCTGGGTCTTCACACTTATACAGCCTTCATTCTGTGCTTAGGGAACCCTTGTGGGTTTTAGGCACTTCTAGCTCTCTTCATGCAGCAGGTGAAAAAGCCATGTGGTCTCAGATCAGTCTTTCCAGGAAGAGCCATAGATGCTGGTTATTGAAGCAAACACGCTAAAGTGGGGCGGTGTTGCCCAAAATGGATCCAGTGGGATTGGGCAGAGTATTGATATTGCTTTATACAAAGTCATTCCCCAGAGTTGAATTACCATCTTTTACCTGTAACCTTGCAATGACCCCTGTGAGTTCTTACCTGCAGACCTGAGGAGACAGGATCTATTGGAGTAGATCTAATGTCTGCTCTTCTCCCTTTTCCATCCTTGCCATATTGTCCTGAGAAGCTCTCTCTGCCCTGGACAGCACTGACAGAAACATGAAAACATGACAGACAGACAGATTTTTCATCATGTGAACATTTGTTTACCTGACACATTATTTATGAGGCAATGACCAGGTACTCAGGCAGAGGGGAAGAAGTCAGACACAGCCCCAGACTTTTTAGAGCTAATGGTCTAGAGCTGCATGATTTAATATGTGGTCATTAGCCACACATGGCTATTTCAATTTAAACCAATGAAAAATAAATAAAATGTAAAAATCACTGTCTCAATTATACCAGTCACATTGTAAGTACTCAATAGTCCCATGAAACTAGTGGCTACTGAATTGGACAGTGCAAAAGTAGATCAGCACTGGTCTAGAGAACACTGAAGAAAGAAAATCTCCAGAGCATTCTGAAGACAAATTTCCTGTTCAATCCATCCCATTAACCACTGTGGGGTGGCCATAGGCACCAGGGGTGCCATTTACTCTCACATTTCCTTTAAAGTCTCACAGATGTTCACATCTATGATTACATCAGCCTGGTGACATCCTTGGGGGTGGCTGGGAAGGGCTTGCCATTCCCAGCTAATAGAGGATAGAGCTGAGGTCCAGGGTGCTTAGGCCTACAGTGAGTAGGTGGCAGTGGTAGAGGCAGGCCTTACCCACCGGCACTCTGATTCCTGGGCAGAGCATGTCCTGATGGCAGCAGCATGTCATGGAAATATTGAGTTCCTGGACAGGGGATTCCTTTAGGCACACTGTCCTTGTGGGTTGTCAGTGTGACATCGGGTATTCTTATAAGGAGTTATGTCTAGGGGACATATGGCACCAAAAAATATTATTTTGTTTCCAGCACAGTGTAGTACACCATCTGTTATTCTATCCTCATGCTTTCTACATCTTCATTTTACTGTAAGGTCCCAAGGCCAACATGTTAATGTAAAATAATAATAACAATAATAACAGCGAATATATGGGGTACTTACTAGGTTCCTGACACTGTTCTAAGCATTTTATATACATAAATTCAGTTCACTTCATAGCAACCCTGTGATTCAGGTACTATAATTATCTACAATTTACAGAAAAAGAAGATAAGACCCAGACAGAGTAAGTGACTTGCTTAATATCTCATTGTCGGCCCACAATAGACTCAATGTTTGAACCCAGGCCACCTGCTCTAGAGCACCAACCTTTGCATGTGCTGTCTCTCAGCTGTGAGAGCACATATTTCACATTGTTAAATACAAATACAATATGTATTTTGAGCTCTAACATATAATTGTTTCCAGAGGTGAAGGGTCATAATGATTTATTAGACCAATGTATTTTTCTGAAGCCTTTGGAAAAACACCCTTTCGTGTAATAGGTTTATATTCTTTTTATTTGTCATTTTATGTGTCCATTAATTGTCCAGAGCTTCTAAATGAATGAAAATTAGTTTTAAATTTCCAAAGCTTCTATTGTCAAATTGTCCCCATCCAGAGCATTACTCAGGGCTCATACTAGAGACCTTTCTAGCAGCGAAAGCAGAAAGGGATTTGGGACTAGGTGTTAGCTGTTTACACAGTTGTAAGGGCTTTATGTGGAAATCCCAACAACTCTCGGCCCCAGACTCATATGTGTAACTTTTTCTGTGAATGGGAGATTTGCCACGGAGGCCACAGATGGCAAAGGAACAGAAGGCTGGCTTCTGCGGTCACTGGAAAAGCTGAAGGGAGCTGCCCTAACAGGTTACTGGCAGCGGCGTCTGCCAAGATTTACATCCCAAACAGATGTTTTACACCTGCCTCTCCTTCTACTTCTCCCAGTTTCCAATTTAAGTCTGGCCTGAGTGCATCAGATTGGCAGGTCTTAGTGGCAATACAACTTTTGCCTCTCTGATGTTAGCAGCATGGGTTGACCCATTACCAGAGAGCTGGGATGTGTGCCGGGAGAGCTGGTCCATGGTTACTTGACATCCACATGCACCATCCCTTGTGGGGTTGAAGTTCTTACCAACAGTAGTGATATACTTCTCTGACATAACACACTATTCATAAACACGCTCAGCCTTTCCTCAAAAGAGCAGACCCCAACTCCTCTCCTGAGAGCTTTTAGCCTCTGGTGATGTTCCTTTCTCAATCCCATCTTGATTTCCTGAAACAAGAGCATAAAAATATAGAGTTAGCAACCAACAATATGCTCTATGTAAAATAGCAGAAGACAGAATGAGGGAATAAAAGAAAGTTGGTTAATATGCATAAATACATACCTAACAGAAAAATGAATAAAATTCAAGAGTAGCCATTAGAATATTAGTCTTTATAATGGACCATAAGGTCATAGTTGTTACATATAAATTCTTTTTCTCCAGTGCCCTATGTTTCTTTTGCCCTCAATCAAAGCCTCGGTTTTTTGGATTTCTTCTACATGAGGACTGTGAGGTCTGCTGGCTCTATAGGACTCTGTTGCAAATGGGCTTACAGATTAGCAGTAAGCTTTTCTGCCCCCGATAGTGTGTTCTGGCTCTATTGGTCAGTATTTCAAGGCACATTCTACCTCCTTTGGAGCAGTAGTGCAGACTCACAGAGTGTCCTCTCTCACCTAGTTCTGTGAGTCTTCCACTGGACATTCTACATTTTTTAAAACTGGCTGCTTCTGGGTTATGGGAAACATAGTAAGACAAGTGATCTCCATGGGCAAAGACACTGACTCTTTCTTTTAGTGTAAAATGAAATTCCTTTGGTTAGAAGCAATGTTGAGTGAAATACCAGATGAAATAATTTAATCAGTCCATTGATGGTGTCTTTCAAAGAAATAGAAAAATGCTGGGAAAGCAAGTCTATATTTTGAAAGTATCCACTCTTGTTAGGAATAAAACACTGCCTCCTCCATGTTGAGAGGGGTCCAATGTTATCCACCTGTCACCATGTAACTGGCTGTTCATCCTAGGAATGAGTAACTAAAGAAAGAGGCTGAATGGCATCCACAGACTGGGCCATGCTATCCACATCTGCTGAAGGGTCTTTTGGTGAACATTATATAAGATACCCAGTACAGTGTCTCCATGCTCTTGAACCCTTTTGAGAGGTCCGTCCATAAGTATTTTCTTCAAACAGCCTTATCAGTAAGTCTCCGGTTTTGCATTTTCCATGTCCTTGACCATCTGGCTAAGCATTCAGGAAGTGCTTACAAATCAATATAGTAGATCCATACATCTAACACTGTTCCTTCCAGATAAAATGGACAATCAGATTTACCACTCAAAATTCTGCTCTTCCCCACTGTGCTTCAGGGCCATCTCTAACTAGGGATTTAGTATTATAGTAAACCCTCTCTGACTGGAATCCACATGTGGAAGTATCTTCAGAATAAGGTTGAATTACTTTTTTTCTCAGTCATTGGTCCTACAGAATGTCACATGAGTCCATAATTATAGGTTGAAAGAGAAGCAATACTGTGGGATTAGAAGCCATGGAGCAGAAGCCACTTGTGAATGCAAATTTTTTATACTTTTGGGGCTTGCTCACATCCGATTTTGGTATTTCACTGTTACTGATGATGAGTACTTTTAGACATGAATAACTGATGGATTGTTAAGTCAAAATAACAAGTTCAAGATACACACCTCAAGTTTTATGTGCATTCAGACTCTAAAAGGTACTAGCAGCCAGCCAAAAGCAGTTGCTTATAGGTATAAACATGTATTTATTTGGAACTTTGGGGACCTGTGTCTTTCCTCTATCAAGTCTTGCTACAGGTTTCATACAGGACTGTATACTATCACTGGCATTTTGAGGTACTAGGTCATAAGTCCCAGATGACAATGCTGCTTATACTTCAGCCCGAACCAGCTGGAAAAGAAGTCTCTTGCATTGGGCCCCACTCAAATGGGCTACCTCATGGTTACTCACTATATGACTCAAATCAGTATAATCAAAATTGGAGTGTTATCTGCATAATACAAAGATACTCATAACGCTTTGCACTTTTTAAAAAGTTAATGATGGGGGTGCAAAGTACAGAACTTGCATGCAGTTTCAAAGGGCATATCTTATCATGCCCCATCTGATGTACTATACACCAGAAACTTGACTAAATTGATCTGTAACATTTTATGGAGTTTATCTGCCACTTTCTAATGCACATAGAACATATCAAGGTATCTAGGAACCTGCCATATTTCCTGCTTCCTAGTCCTATCAGCATGATATAATCGAGGTAGTAGATTAGTGGGGAAATGTTCTGCTAAACATGACTCAGAGGCATAGAACTGATGTAGTCTTGAGTATGGAAGTAAACGTGTATTGCCATCCTTGCCAGGTGAAATAATTTTATTGTGTTCTCCATCTATGGCAAGAGAAGTGTTCTCTGGATCAATAGTGGAATGACAGATTCTAGCATTATATTGATTAGCTCGAATGGATACTTTATATCTGGAATACTGCAAGTAGAGTCCCCATTGGGCTGATTTTACAATGGTCCACTGTTGTTCTCCAAGATACACATCTGTCTTCCACTCAGGCTAATGGTCAGTCAGAAGGGGAGTGATAGAAATCCTCCCTATATTTTCCAAGTGGTAATCTTCTTTGAAATTTCCCTTTGGATGATGTATTGCCTTTGACTGATTATTTTAGTTGGGAGGGTTATTCCATAGGTTCCCACTGGGGTCTTCTTAACATAATAACCCTCACTCCACAGGTTGGGGAGACAATGTGGGGATTCCAAAATATATCTATTCCAAATATACCGTTCAAGAATTAGGACAATAACCACAGATGACTTCAAGAATGCATTGAGTTCCCAATGAGACACACTTGATCCAAAACATTTTTACCAGGTAAACTTCATAAGGTCTCCCTCTATCTGGTAGACCACAGTCACATTCCTGGCCTTCTGGCAATCACATTAGCTTAGAGACAGGATCCAGTGATGAAACAGTTAACTTTAAAATGCCCAGAGGCTCCTTTTCAAGATGGTCGAAGGGAAGCTTAATTTTGTGCACTGAACTTGAGGATCATAAAAACCGTGACTCCATAATAATGACCTGAGCCTCAGTGTCAATCTAATAGCTGCTAAGTCAGCAAGCCAAGAAGTTTTGTTGGCTTGTTTATTTGTTTTGGTTATACGAATCAAAGTAACACCTTGGTGAGTTTCCTAGAACTATTTTAGTTCTATGAACCACTGTTCCTATGCAATAATTTTGGGGTAAAATTTATCAACATGGGTACACCCATTTGAGATTTTGGATTCTTGAATAGGTGAAGATGATTCTGTTTGCTTGTTTGGTAGACTAAAACGTAAGAAGTTGCATAAAATTAAGTGAGAATGCCAGAAATTTAGATTGTCTAAAGGAAACATGCAAACACAGGGAGACAGAACTATTGGAGTAAATTTATTAACCTGCTCACCCATTTTCTAATTATGTCTCAAGATATAGAGAAATACTTTTGGTAACAGAGATGCCAGCATCTTCAAAGGTACTGTACTGATTGCTCACTGTGGGAAAAGTAGTAGATTGATGCTTATAAAATGGGCTCAATGATTTCATTAGGGAGCTTGGACCCCAAAGGCACACAGGCCAAGCAGCAGAGCTTCAGTGCCAGAAGCAAAGTGCCAAGGCTCCTGGAAAGTCAGCAGGACCTGAGTAGTACTCAGATTGACTTGGCCTGCTCCAATGTTTGGCAGGTGGGTGGTTAATTATGGTCCTTCCCTGTTTCATAAACTACCAAAAAAAATAATGCCACTGATAATTTACTTTTAAATTAAAATAAACATAACCACCTCTGGTTCATCTTTCCCATTGATCCACAATGAATAGCACAAGCTTGAAAGTTCCTTAGAGCAAAGCTTTTCAAACTTTTCTGTACATTTGAATCACCTAGAATATTGTCAAAATACAAGTTCTGCCTCAGAGGTTCAGGGTGAGGTCTGAGATGCTGATGCTTCTGGTCCATAGTCCCCATGCTCTGCCACCACTTTAACTTTCCCCCTTCTTATAGGAATCTAATATTAGCTGCTATCTGAAACAAAACAGTTCTACTGGAAAGCATATTGAATTTTTTAAAATACCTGGTTTAATATCTATCTAAACTAATAAAAGCGAAATA
>PVJC01048642.1:0-12459 GCA_004026665.1 Murina feae | reverse complement strand
GCCCGGCGCTCCGAGCCCGCGGCCCTGCCGGCGCCCCGCCCGCGAGAGGAGCCGAGGCCGCCCGCGCTCGCCGGCCCCTCCCCGGTCGCCGCGCCGCCGCTGCAGGTAGGAGGCTCCCCGGGCGGGCGGGCCGCGGCGGGCGGGGGCGCGGGTGCGGGGCGCGGGCCGGGCGTGCGGGGACCGCGGGCGGGCATGGCGGGCTTCGGGCCCCGCAGGCCGGGCGGCCG
The DNA here is from genome assembly GCA_004026665.1 of Murina feae. NCBI lineage: Eukaryota > Metazoa > Chordata > Mammalia > Chiroptera > Vespertilionidae > Murina > Murina feae. The sequence continues at coordinate 12,232 of PVJC01048642.1, read as the reverse complement.
CCTGCGCGCGCCGCGGGGACGTGGTGGACTGGCTTGGCCTGCGGCGTCCGGAGCCCGCGGCGCGGACCTCGGGAGGCTCCGGGGCGCAGCCGGGGTCGGGCCCTCTGCAGCCCGGGCCCGGGCGCCTCCTGGGAGGAATCCGTGTGACCCTCAGTGCCCGGACCTCACCATCCCGGGTGCCCACTGCACACGGGGCGCTGTGCTCGCTTTTCACACTTGTTTCCCTGAAGACCCTTGTGCCCCATTCCGGGGTGAGGCGAGGGGCCCCCCACGCGGCGGCCGAGGGCCGAGCATCTCACGCCGCCCGCCTGACCTTGGGAAGGCTCCCCGGCTCCGAGCCTGGGCTCTGCTTGCGTACATGGGGGTCCGAGGGGTGGGGTGGGGGTGGAGCGCGTCATGCCCCCCGCCCCCCCCAGGTGCGATTGTGGGAGAGCCTGTGCGTAAAGGACGCACGTCAGCGACGGGAGCTAAACCGAGCGCTTGCTGTGCACCAGGGCCTGGGGACTGCACAGTTGGCGTGAGTTACCCAAGTGCATTATCCCACGGGCGCGATGATGCAGCCACTGTAACCTGCGTGAATGAGCTTTATTTAGGAGGAGGACACAGTGCAGAATTCAGGCTCCCTATTCTGAATCGGAAGGTCGGGTGTTTCTTAGGTGTGTGAACAGAGTATAGGGGTTCCTGCAGTGTCAGGAGAGCGGTTGTGGGATGTAGGGGTATATCTGTGACACATTGAAAACCGGATGTAAGATAATACCAGGGCGTGTGTTTCAGCATGTCTGAAAAGTCGGTGGTGTGAAGAGGAAATTGTCGAATGGTAATTCAAAAACATAGGTCCTGAGTTAGGACCGAGGGCTGCTGTGGGAGTTTGGGGCCAGAAAGAGTAAAGGGGTGAGGGTGTGTGTGTGTGGGGGGGGGGGGACGGGAAGGGAGGGATTGAGAAGCTCTGGAAGAGGATGTGGAGGGAGGGACCAAGGTGCATCACCCCGGTAGCATTCTGGACCAGGATTCCAGCCCGTCCTTAGAGACCAGCATCCTGCTTCGGGGGAGGGGAGGTAAGGTGTGGGGAGAGATGCTGGGATGAGAACACAGGTCTCTTACTCCCAGGCCACCTCAAAAATATTCAGATGGGTTGAGAGCAAGGATTGGGTCCCCTACGATGTCATTGTCCCTTCTCGTGTGATCCCTGACATTCTTTTAATGTGTTCGAAGAGTTGGGAAGGCTCACCAGTCCTAAAGTTTGGTAGGACACGTTTAAATTGCAGAGACCTAATTGATGTGATGGAACACAGTCCACCTGGTTAGAGAAGAGTGGGCCTGAGGAGATGATTGTGGGGTTCAGTTTGGAAGGGGGAAACCTGAAGAAGCAAAAGAAAGGCATGGAGGCCTCCGTACTGCACCCTGGGAAAGGGGGTAGAAGGAGGAGCTGAGGGCCTCACAACACTCTCTGCAGAATGCCCAAGCAGACTGCTCAGTTCTCAGCTCCCAGGGAGGCACCTTAACTCTCATGGTTTGTGGAAATTTCTCACTTGAGTGCTGTGGAAGGCTGGGGTTGGACTCAGGCTCACCTTTCTCCTGAGTGAGCAGGAAAGGCTTTTTGGAGAGGGTGGTTTTATTTATTTATTTATTTATTTATTTATTTATTTATTTATTTATTTATATTAATTTGTGTGAGAGAGGGGGGGAGGGAGAGAAAGAGAAACATTGATGTGAGAGAGAAACATTGATGTGAGAGAGAAACAGATCAGTTGCCTCCCATCTTATGCATTCCGACTGGGCATCAAGCCCCCAACTTGGGTATGTGCCCTGATAGGGAATCAAACCCACAACCAACGGAGGCACACTGGCCAGGGCTGGAGAAGGGTGATTTTAAACCCAGGCTTGAAGGAGCGGGTATCTGGGTAGATGGTGATGGTAAAGGTAGGTAGTCGCTCGTATAACGTAAAGAGCAGTTGCTTTGGAGAGAGAGGCAGTTGAGGGTATGAATCTGGCTCTGCCACTTCCCAGCCATGTAATTTTTTCTGAAAGTAAAACTTTTTATAACTGTCTGGTAGGGACTTCAACAAGTACCTTTTCCCCGTCCATGGTGACATTCGTGCAACCAATGTCTGCTGAGCACCAGTCCTGTGCTGAGTCATCTGCTTCATGCCAGGAACACAAAGATGAGTCAGAAATTATCTATTCCCTTAGGAATTCCCCGATGCAGTGAGAGCGATGGACTCCAAGAGCAAATTACAAAAAGATATGGGAAGTGCTACTATATAGTCATACACCACTGGCAGTGAGCTCACAGAGCAGTAACTAGTTCATTCTGGACAGAAAACTCAGGGCCTAACCTGCCTCCAGTAAGAGGAGTTGAGACCTTAGGATAGAGGCTTTGATGACCACCTCCTTATTCTATCAATTTTTAACCCTTGTCTTGTCTTTGCCCTGATAGTCTCTTTCTTAAAAAAAAAAAAAAATCTTGGTGCAGTTGTGTGGGCATAGTTTGTAAGCTGCCTCAAACTTAGAAGGAAGGTGTTATACATGTAATAAACGTAACAGCTTGGACATTCGTTGAGGAAGGCGTCACAAAAGTCACAGGGGTTGGACCTTGAGGGATGAAAATGAGCTCTTAGTGGTCCTTGGAGTAAAAGATTCCAGCCAAAGGAAGCCCATGTTCGGAGACAGGAAAACAGTGTTGCCTTGAGAGGTAAGCCCTTGGGGCCCTGGACCCAGAGACTTGAGAGCTGACGGTTGTTGCTGATGTGGTCGGAGTAGCAGAGAGAGAGGGTCCTCGGAGACCAGAGCAGGCTGGAGTGGGAACACCTACACGGGGACCCTGTGTTGTGAAAGCACTTTTCAGGGAGGATGCGTTAATAGTGATTCCGAGGGAACTTCAGAGAAACTGGAGTGGTGGCGGGGAGCTGGTTTAGGATGGCGCTGTGGGGGAGGAGGAGGAAGAGGTCAGAACTTTCAAGAACTGTCATCTGGCTGGTAGAGGGGACTGAGGGGGTGGAAGCACAGAAGGTGGGAGCTCTGGCCTTAAACACAGACTGGTTCTGCTCACAGTCACACTAAGACACAGATGGTAAAAATAAACACTTCCAAATTGCAGGACTGCGTGGAGTGAGTGGGGAAGGGGAAGATGAGGCAGCACACTAGAGGAAGGCAGTTCTGCCCTAGGTTTCAGGCGGGAGAGCCCTCTGAAGGAGAGGAGACGGAGGGCATAGGTTGAGGGGCCATCCTGGTAGCCAGGTGTGAACATTTGAGAACAGGTACGGGCAGGTGTGTGCACTGGAACACGTCTGACTACTCTGACCTCTGGATAAAATGAAATCGTGAAGGCAGAGTTGTGGTGGGGCTCTTAAAAATTTGACATACAGTAATATTTACAAGACGCAGCCAGGGAATTATTTGTGACAAATCCTTTCTGAGAGGAGAAATTTAAGATAGCAGAACATCTAGTGAAAACTGCAAATGGCAAGCAGGTTAATTTTAACATCTATTCCACAAACCTTTATTGAGTGCTACTGTGTGCCAGGCCCCCTTCAAGGACCTAGGGTGACAGGAGTGAACAGGAGAACTGATCACTTGCTTTAGACATTTCCCCTGGAACTGCTTAACCCGCAGAGGCTGGGTATGGGCCTTAAGTTTTCTAACTTTATTCTGTTGCCGTGTTCTCTTTCATTGGCCAGTAGCTCCACTTGCCTCATAAATAACCAGAAAATACCATCTAGAAGGCATGCTGGGCGTAGATATGGACATTAAGTAGCAGGAAGATAAATGTTGGGGCAACGCTAACATGGATGGAACGGTCAGCGGTCGATCGGACTTTAGAGAACACTTGCTTTGCTAGTAACTTTACAATGTGGAGATGAGGAGTTGACAGTCAGGGAGGAAAGGGGACTTGCCTAATCTCACCAAATGAGCATCGGAATCGAGAGCAGTGCCCTTGAGTTTTCAATGGGAATGCGGCAGAAGGCTTGAGGATACCCAGCAAATGGACATCTTGATAGGAGAGGCTTCCAAAGAGGAAGTAAGGGGGCAGGGGTTAAAACGAGTGATGAAGGTTCACTTTTAGGCCCTCCTCTGTCTCTAGGGCCCTGGGAGCCCCCTGTTTTGCTCTGAGCCTCAGTTTCCCCATCTGTAAAGTGAGAGGATTAGACTGAGGTCCCTTTTCAGTTTTAGCATGTTAGGATGGATGTTGCTCCCCCCAAAAGGTGGTCAGGATACAGAGTCAGCAGACCAGGATAGGAAGTAGCCTTTCACCTCTTTAGAGTGAATTGAGCACCCATAACCCGTGGCCGGGCTTCGCCTCAGGGGATGGGTGCCATATCTCCTGCCGCCCACCTGCTGATTTTGTATACTTTCCTTCTTTCAGTCTTTTCCCAGGTCGTGGCCCTGCCCTGTGCTAGTGATCATTCTAATGCCAATCCAGTCTAGTAGGAATTATGGTTCTAATTCTTGATCCCCCCCAAATCCTGGAGTAGTGGGCACATCTATCACTGCTTATCACACTGCCTCGCCACCAGCCCATCCACAGTCCGATGTGTTGTATTATGTCTGCATTGGACTAGAATCTCCTCCATCTTAAGGATTCTCAGTCCAGACCCCTCCCTGGTGTCGGCACATGCCTAGTTCATCCTCATGTGTCCTCTTTCCCGCTGCTTTCTCTTGATCTCTCACCCTAGTGTGGACACATACGTCCCGGTCATTTCTTGCTTTGAAATAGTCTCTGATGTGCTCGTCTTTCTTCCCATCAACATTCTCACCACTCAGAATCCAGGCCCTTTCTTATCAATTATTTATCTCAATGATCTCCTTCAACTCTCTCTGTTCATATCCTATATATTCTTAAGAGATCTAGCTCAAATGTCCTCTTGTTCATGAATGCAAATAACTTCTTTCCTCTTCTGAACGCCTGGTGTGCTTTGTCCCCTATTATGATGTCTGTTGCAGTGTGCCTGTCATTTTAGTCAGCAGTTTATGCATGCCAGCGCTGCTCCTTCCACGGTATAGCGTTCAGCTTGTCTTTATGTCTCCCGCAGATGTGAGGAAGGTACTGAACCTCTGGCAGGAGTTCATTACATACTTGTTGAATTGTGTGCCTATGAAATAAGAGAGTCAATAGGTATTTGAGTGTACAGATGGTCCACAACTTATAATGGTTAGGCTTAGATTTTTTTTTTTTTACTCTCCGATGGTGCAAAAGTGATATTCACTCAGCAAAAATTGTACCGGGGATTTTTGAATTTTGATCTTTTCCTGGGCTAGTGATCTGCAATATGTTACTCTCTCATGATGCTGGGCAGTGGCAGGGAGCAGTGGCTCCTGTCAGCCACGCAATCATGATGGTAAGCCACCCATAGTCTACAGTGTATATGTTGCCGGCATTTTTTGGATATTATATTTTGTGTTTTGACATTCCATCATGTCTACAAAAATGTCTATCTGTGTTTCCTACTTCTGGTGAGGAGAAGAGGAAAACAGTTACTCGTGAGATGAAACTCAAGATAATTGCCCAACTGTAGGCAGTTTAATATGGATGGGAGGGGTAGAGAGAACTACATTTTTTGAAGCTCTAGTTTATGCTTGTTCTTTACTCCCATTGCAGGGCATCTGTGCAGAGAGAGTAAGGTAGAGCAGGGGGCTTAAGTCTCTTTTTACAGATGAAGAACTGCAAGTTAATTGACTTGCCCAGAGCCACACAGCTAGGTCAATGCGGAAGTCGGGATTTGAGCCCAGGTTTTCTGCATCCAGTTCTTGGATGCATTTCATTCACTTTGCTCTAAAAGCACTAGTTCATTAATGACCTCACATCCGTCCGAGGTCTCAATGCCACAGATCTTTAGTCTTGGTTCCCATGCTGAATTTTGATTTCAGAGAACACGCTTTTCCAAGAGGGGGAGTAGTAGTAAAATCTGGCCAAGTTTCTCTAGCCTTTGCTCAAAATTTGGGACTTAGTTTGACCCTTTATGGACTTAAAATACCGTTAGATATTGTATTAGTCAGCTAGGGCTGCCGTAACAAAATACCACAGACTTGGTGGCTTAAAACACAGAAATGTATATCTGACTCTTCTGAGGCTAGAAACCCCATGGCCAAGGTGCTTGCCGGGTAGTCTTCCTTCTGAGGCCTCTTCTTTTGGCTTGTGGGTGGCTGGCATCTCGCTGTGTGCTCACATGCCCACTTGCTGAGCCCTGGGGTGTCTCTTCTCCTAAGAGCACTATCTCCAACCAGCCTTATGACCTCATTTAACTGTAAGCACTTCCTTAGGCCCAGTCTCCACATACAGCCACCATGGGTGGAGGTTAGGGCTTCAACACATGAATTTGCAGAGGGAGGGGGGGTTACAAATGTTTGATGCATTTTTGTATTAGGTGGATAGTAAACGTGTTTATTACCGTCTTCTGGTGGTTTAGTCAATGTTAGCGTTTTGGGAATTGTGCTGATTTCTTTCCTTTTTGCTCTTTTGTCATATTGGGATTATGTTCTTTTCTTTAGTCCTGTCTGTGCGTCTTTGCCTAGCCCACAGGGAACTTCTATGGCATTTGGATTTTGCTATTTTATTTGGCCATTTTTATTTTAGTGCAACTTTTAGTGTACTGACTACTTTATCATAGCACGATACTCATTTTGTGGCTAGTAGGCCATTTTACACCTGTATCAGAATGTAGTCATTCATTACATGTTTGCTGAAGGCCCACTGTATGAGGGTCATTGGACTTGTTGGACTACAGCCATGCGTGGGGATGGGTAGCACTCTGTCTAGCAGAACCGCACACAGAAAAGATGACCTGAACGGAGAAGATGGGGAGCACAAATAAGGCCAGTCGGTCTCTTTCTCATAACAGCGGGTACAGCAGGGAAGGATTGTTATGTTGTCATCTATAAGCCATTACGGACATTACCGAGTAGTTGTAATCTAGAATGTGCTTTCTAGCCTTGAAGTGTCTATTGATAAGCTTCGGCTGGAGATCTCTTTTGGGAAGTGCCTGTTTACTTAGGACTGTCAGTCAGATGCTCAAGCAGAATGCCAGCATCCCCTTGAGGAGTGGACCATTTTAAAGCTCCATATTATATCTACAGTTATTTTTCAAACATACATTCTTACCAGATCAACAGCGGAAATTATTTCAGAGCTTGGGTTGGAGTGAGAGAGGTGCACCTGGGTGGGGCTGGGGAGTTAGGGGCTAAGAGCCCCAGGTTTGAGAGATACAGGGGTGAGATGATGGATGGAGAGAGGAGAGGAAGAGCCACCAAATAAAGCCAGACAAGCAGGCCCAGCTTCCTCTAAAGTTGCTCTACCTCAGGACCTTTCTCTGATGACAATTAGATTGTTCTGCAATTCAACATGTAATTTGAGCAAAGGCACTGGAGGTTGTCACTAGGTCTGGAAGGAGAAAGCTAAGCAGAGCAGAGGATGGTAAGGACATTGGAGTAAGACCTGGGTTAGAATCCTGGTTCTTCTACTTATTGTTTGTGTAACTACCAGCTAGTCACAGAGCCTCTGGGAAATATAATTGGTTGGTGGGGATAAACAGCCTACTTCCGAGGTTGCTGGGAATTCGTAGGGGCTTTTGGGGTACACTGGCTCACACCAGAATCCATTTATAGCCCTGCAGACTGCAACCACATGGCCCAGAGAGGCCTGCTGTTCTACAAAATTAAGCAAAGTAAATTGGTAACTCTGGATTTACTTAGCTGGTGATTAAATAACAGTTTAGTTAACAGGCTATTAATGGTCCCCAGGTGTTGGCAATTCTGAGTATTTGCTTTTGAGAGCAGTTGTATAATTTCTTCTGGTACTTTAATAAAGTTGTTTTTTTTAACAGAAAAGATTATAATGTAACAAATGATGCTCTCAGGAGCTGTTTGGGGGAGGATTAAATGATATACTGCATATTAAACACTTAGTGTAGGGTCTAACTCACCTTGTAAGGTTCAATACAAGTTATCTGCTGTTATTACAGTTATTAGAGACTCAACTGGCCATACTTAGGGCAAGATCTTTTGTGAATTTAGATGCCCCATGAGCCCACCACCACCTGGTGGCAGCTAGTGGTACTGCACACATTGTGAGGAAGAATTAAATTGCATGTAGTTTGAATTCTACCTAGTGTAACAGGACTTTGTTCAGAGTGTGGCTCATTTGCCTCAGAACTGGAATTCATATATCAGTAAACAATGAAGTGACACTTTTCACCTCCACAGTTGGCACAGATTTTTAAAAAATGTTAACAGCAAGAGTAAATGAAGTGTGGAAACAGACATGCTCGTGTGTTAATAGTAGAAATGTAAATTGGTGCACCATTTCTGGAGGACAGATGGTGATGTAACAAAAGTCTTCAGTGTTTGCATCTTTTGTGGCAACTATTCCTCCCCTAGGGACTTATCTTGAAGAAATAAAGAAAAAAAAGGAATACAAATATTTATAAATATATGTTATATATTTATAAAAATACTAGAGGCTCAATGCACGAAATTCATGCAAGAGTAGGCCTTTGTAGCCCTGGCTGCCTTGATCACCCTTGCAGCCCTGGCTTCGTCTGGAAGGTCAGCTGGAAGGTCGTCCAGATAGTCATTCTGCTGTTCAGCCGTTGGGTCAATTTGCATATTACACTTTTATTATTATAGATAAAGAACATCTAATCTAATAGAAGAGTAATATGCAAATTGACCATCACTTCGAGACACCTAAGCCACACCCATCAGCCATGCCATGCCAACCAGTCAATCAGAGTGGCTGTGTGCAAATTAACCCAGCCAAGATGGAGGCTGGCAGTTACAGAGCTAGAACAAACAGTAGGCTTCTGTTGCAACTGCCTGCCTAGGCCGGCTGGGCCTCTGCTCCAGTCAATAATGTTTCAATTATAGAAGCCACGGAGCTCAAGCAAACAGGAGGCTTGGTTGCCTGACTAGGCCTCCACTCAAGGCAACAAAATTTCAATTATAGAAGATAAATAAACCCCAGAAACCTGATTCCAGCCAGCCTCGCTGGGATGTTGGGTCAATGGGAGCTGTGGGCAGCCTGAAAACAGCCCTCAGCCCCTCACCCAGGGCTGGCCACACCTCCATGGGGTGAGGGTCTCCACTGGGGGGCTTGGCCAGCCTGCAAACAGCCATCAGCCCCTCACCCAGGCTGGCCAGGCATGCCAGCAGGTGGACATCCCCCGAGGGGTCCCAGACTGCTAGAGGGCACAGGCCAGGCTGAGGGGACCCCCCCCCCGAGTGCACAAATTTTTGTGCACCAGGCCCCTAGTTACATATAATAGAACAAAATAGGGAACAATGACTTTTTAGTTTGTGAATCAGAGTCTCAATTCTTATAGGAGTGATTCCTAAAACGTGTGGGAGTGCTCTAGCTGGTTTGGCTCAGTGCATAGAGCATCAGCCTGCAGACTGAAGGGTCCTGCGTTTGATTCTGGTCAAGGGCACATGCCTGGGTTACAAGCTCAATCCCTAGTGGGGGCTTGCAGGAAACAGCCTATTAATAATTATCTCTCATCATTGATGTTTCTCTCTCTCTCCCTCTCCCTTTCTCTCTAAAATCAATAAAAGTATATTTGAAAAAACAAAAAAGTGTGGGTGCATGAGGAAAAGTAAGCATTTTGATGTCTTGGGGCAGAGGCGTTGGGATGGGGGATCAGATCAGAATCTACTCTGGGAGCTGTTTCAGAATATTCAGTATACTTATTGATTTCCTAATAAAAACTATAGAAAGTAAAGTTAGTCATAAACATCTTGGTGGAGAGAGATGATACAGAAGAGATGTAGGAGATGTGTGTTAATAAATTTCAGTTTGGGGAACACTGATTTACAGGAAGCAGGAATATTGATGAAGGCAAAAAATTAATTCTAGGTCTTTGGGGAAGAAGGAGCCTGTATTAGGTAATTGTAGGAACAATATAATTGAAGGCCTGGGAATTTTTAGGGGTGCTGGGACACATCTGCAAAGATAATTTTCCCCTTATTTTAGTTTTGCCCAAGACCAGAGCTACTATTGACATGTATCTAGACCTCTTCATTTCTGATACTGGATGTGCCCACAATGAATGTGAATCAGGGTATCTGGTATGTGGAGACACTGATCACGGTAGTACTTCATCTAATCTTAATTTTTGGGAGGAGGTGGTGCCGTAATGGGAGGCTCTGGTTAGCTTCCATTGCCTTCATGTAAAGCCCACACTCCTTGGCCTCAATCTCAAGGTTTTCTGATTTGACCAAGTCTCCAGCCTCAGGTTTAATAGATTTCAGCTAGTCACATCTACAGTAATTTCTCCCCGGCATAGTGTGTGAATAGCTGGCTTGTAAAAGTGTGATTTTAAATTAGCGTATCATAAATTTAAAGGTCACAGCCTTTCCCCCCTAACTTTAATTTTTTTTTTTTCTTTTACTGATTTTTAGAGTGAGAGGAAGGGAAAGGCATGGAGAGATAGAAATATCAATGAGAGAGCAACATCACCAAATCAGCTGCCTCCTGCACACTCCCTGCTGAGGACAAGCCCACAACCCAGGCATGTGCCCTGATCTGGAATTGACCTTTAGATGCATGGGACAATGCTCAACTAACTGAGCCACACAGGTCAGGCGGGTTAGTCAGTTTTAAATGGACTGTGTCATCACTGTTGATGAGAAAAACATCATCATTGATGCTTTTCTGTTACTGAAAAATCAGAGACTTGGAGAACAGGAGGACTGGGACATATTGGTCCTTTCACCAATGGGAACATGCTTTATTGCTGCATTCATTGTTGCTTAGCGACATTCTTGCCATAATGTATTTGAGAGATTAATTTTGTAGGGAACTTCCTGTGAGATGTGAGAAAAGTGCGAGGTCAAAAAACACACAGAGTTTCAGCAGAATAAGACATTTACTAAGCACCTATTGTGTGAAAGATGCCGGCTCTGCACTGGGGAGATGATGACCCAAGGGAGTCATGATTGAGTAATTTGGAGTCACCAAAGGAAAGAGCCCAAAAAATGGTTGTGAAGTGATAGTAAAAACACCAGACTCTTCAAATTCATTGAAGATTGCTTATGAGGCACTGAAGGTGGGGAGTGGGGGGGAAAGGGGGAGATGTTGGACAAAGGGTACAGAGTAGTAGTTATATAGGATGAATAACTTTAGAGATCTGGTATGTAGGCATGAAGACTATAGTTAATAATACTGTATTGAACATTGGATACATGCTAAGAGTAGATTTCAAGTGTTCTCATCACACACAAAAAAGGTAACTGTAAGGAAATATGTTAATTAGCCTGAATGTAGTAATAATTTTACTGTGTGTGTGTATATATATATATATATATATATATATATCAAAATAAATTTATGTATGTTAAATATATATAATTTTTATTAAAAATGAAAAGGTATATAGACTTTAATAATAATGGAGAAAAATATACAATTTTGACTTTTTAAAATAATATATAATTGGTAACTGTTATTATAATATGTGAACAAAGACTTTAGAGGAATATTACATAATAAAAATGCCTGTTTGCTATGTTAAGGAAAAATAAAGGCTAGCAAGCTATTAGGACAGTCCAGGTTCTTGACTTCTCAAGTTGCCATCTTTGTGATGTTGGGCAGTCCATTTCACTTTACTGGCCCTTAGTTCCTTGATTGAAAAGAAGGATAAGGAAAAGGTGATATATATGACATAAGTAATACATACATCACACATATACACAATATATACACAATATATGTGAGATATATGTATATAAATATATAATGAAATATTATTCAGCTACAAAAAAAGTAAATTATGCCATTTGTGGCAACATGGATGGGCCTTGAGGGCACTATGCTAAGTGAAATAAGTCAAACAGAGGAAGACAAAAAAGTGTAATCTCACCTTTTTGTGGAATCTTTAAAAAGGAACAAATTCATAAATATAGAGGACAGATTGGCGGTTGCCAGAAAAGAGGTAGAGAGTGGGCAAAATGGGTGAAGATGGTCAAAAGGCACAAACTTCCAGTTATAAAATAGTTAAGTCCTAGGCATGTAATGTACAGCATGATAATTATCATTAGTAATACTGTATTGGTTATTTGAAAGTTGCTAAGAGAGTAGATCTTCAAAGTTCTCACTATAAGAAAAAATTGTGGCTATGTGGTTTAATGGCTGTTAACTAGACTTATTGTGGTGATTTGCTCTCTATGTATCAAGTCATTATGTTGTACACCTGAAAATAATAAATGTTTTATATCAGTTATCTAAACTAATAAAAGCGAAATA
>PVJC01048641.1:0-12459 GCA_004026665.1 Murina feae | reverse complement strand
AAAGCCAGATCCATCTATCTCCAAAGGAACCCGTACTCTCAAGGCTGCACCATGCTTTCCCCCAAAGGAGGAAGACACTGTCCTCTGGGCAGCCAAGAGTCATTACAATAAAATGCTCTTAACAAGATGCCAACAAAGACCAAAGTAAGTGGATTTGTCACAGGGGCAGAACAGAAACATAATAATAACCTATCAAGAAGCTTTTCAAGGACCACTGATGTCAACAGACCATCAAGTCTGAACAGAGGGAGCAGCAAACGTAATTACTGCAGCAGGAAAAGTCTAGTTTAAAATACAGATTGGTCTCAAAGGTACAAAGATCCTTGTTATTGTTCTTATTTGATAAGGGAAATTAACTTATAAAGAAGGGCAGACATTTGCAAGGAATAAAAGAATATATACTATCTTCCTACTCTTTTTCTTGCTTTATTTACCAGAATGCTTGTGTTCCTACCTCATATTGTTTCACAAGTGAAGTCTTTCAATTTTTTAAGAACAGTGTCATATTAAATAAATAGATCCCACTCCAAAAAACAAAACAAAAAAATGGAAAGCCACCTAATTAATTCTAGAAAAGCAAATACAAACCTAAAACTGAAACCTCACAAAGACAGTACAAAAAAACTTATCTTATACTTTATTAAATTAATGGGGTGAGATTGGTTAATAAGATTATTTAGGTTTCAAATATACATTTCCATGATATGTGCTCTGTATATTGCATTGTTTTCCCACTACCCAAAGTCAAATCACCTTCTATCAGCATATATATGGCTCCTTTATCCTTTACTGCTCCCCCCAGGCCCATTCTTGTAACCACCAAACTACCCTAGTGTTGTCTGTGTCTATGAGTTTCAGTTTTACATACCACATATGAGTGAAATCATGTGGTTCTTAACTTTTTCTGACTGATTTACTTTACTTAGTATTCTCAAAGTCCATGCATGTTGTTGCAAATGGCAATATTTCATCATTTCCTGTGGCTGAGTAGTATTCCATTGTATACATGTACCCTATCTTCTTCATGCAAACACTTTATTTCCACATCTTGGTCACTGCAACTAATGCCTCAATGAACATAGGGGTGCATATATATTTGCAAATAAATGTTTTCAAAAATTTGGGGTAGATATCCAGAAGAGGATTGCTGGGTCATATTCTTAATTTTTTGAGGAGCCTCCATATTGTTTTTCACAGTGAATGAGGGTTCCTTTTTTCCCCACAACCTCTCCAATACTTGTTATTACTTATCTTGTTGATAATAGCTATTCTAACAAGTGTGAGGTGATATCTAATTGTATTATATGGATTTTCTTAAGTGAAATTTTTTTGACTCCTAAAAATCTTTCTAAAGGAAAAGAGGAAAGGAAAGAGAGAAGAATGGAATGGGGGAGAAGAGGGGAGATTTTAGAAAATTTCCACTTAAGAATATGAACAAGATTAGAAATAAAATACCAGCAAATATAATTCAACAAAATATCATCTAAGATAACCAAAGAGAATTAAATAGAGAAATAAGAAAGGTTCAATCATGAGAAATTTATTGATTAAAATCTAATCTAATAAAAGAGTAATATGCTAATTGACACTCTGCTACATCCCAAGCCACGCCCACCAGCCAATCAGAATGACTATCTGCAAATTAACCCAACCAAGATGGTGGCCAGCAGCCACATAGCTAGAGCAAACAGGAGGCTTCCTTGCCTCGGTGATGGAGGAAGCTGCCTGCCTAGGCCAGCTGTGACCTCCACTCAAGGCAACAAAATTTCAATTATAGAAGATAAATAAACCCCAGATACCTGCTTCCAGCCAGCCTCGCTGGGAGCTTGGGTGGCTGGGGGCTGTGGCCAGTCTGCAAACAGCCATCAGCCACTCACCCAGACTGGCCAGGAACCCCAGTGGGACCCCCACCATGATCCGGGACACCCTTCAGGGAAAACCAGCTGGCCCCAATCCATGCACGAGGCCTCTATCTTATATAATAAAGGGTAATATGCAAATTGACCCTAACAGCAGAACAACTGGGAATGATTGGTCACTCTGACACACACTGACCACCAGGCGGCAGATGCTCAATGCAGGAGCTGCCCCTGGTGGTCAGTGTACTCCCATAGGGGGAGCTCAGCCACAAGCCAGGCTGATGGCTGCCAGCACAGTGGTGGTGGTGGGAGCATCTCCCATCTCCACAGCAGTGCTAAGGATGTCTGACTGCAGCTTAGGCCTGATCCCCTGGGGAGCAAGCCTAAGCCAACAGGTGGCATTCCCCAAGAGGCCCCAGACTGCTGAGGGACCCCCCTGAGTGCACAAGTTTTTGTGCCCTGGGCCTCTGCTACTATAATAAAAAACTAAACAAGAAAACCCATAAGATAATTGCTCATTTAATCATTTTCCCCAAGTTGCCATCTATATTTTTATCCTGAAATACTTGGAAGTTATTGAAATCCTTTCTTTGAATAAAGAAGAATATCAATTTATACAAATGATCAAATAGGAAAACCAAGATGGCGGCATGAGGTATATACCTAAATGTGCAGCCTCCACACCTATATTATAGAAATACAACTATACAGATAAATGGCCATCCTCCAGAACCAAGGGAGGGGAAGCTTTACAACTAGAAGGCAAGAAAAGGAGTGCTTTGAGGCTGAATAGAAGCTCCTGGCGCCCAAAATGAAAGGTACGGACACACGAAATGGAGGCGGCAGCGCGGCAGTGCAGGTGAAAGGGTGGCTGCTCTCGGGTCCGCAGCTTGGAAGGAGATTATAAACTCCTGGTTCGCACTGAATTCGATGCGGGCTGTAGGGCAGCGGGGCTGCAGAAGACCAGTGGCGTTCTAGCAGTGCTATTCACAGAGATCACTAACGCGGAGATTCCAGGACTGAGAATCATGCACAGACCCCAGGGCTTGGAGACGCCAAACCCAGTAGAAACTGCGGCATCATGATTCTGAGACCCTGCCCCACCCCACCTACAGCCCCGCCCAAACTGTGCACCTGCCTGCCTGCAGCATAACCTAAGGGTCAGCAGCTGGGACAGAACTCCAATAGATCCAAACTCCAAACAACAAGGAGAAAGGCCTGCAGGTCATTTTCCCCCAGTGATACCTCCCAGTGATAACTACAACAAGACTGTGCACCCAGCCTTCAAAGGCATACAACAAGAGTGTCCACCCCAAGTGATTGGGGAGGCTGAATCACTGGGCCCTATATAGGACACCTAGCACAGAAAGCCAAAATGCGGAGACTAAGAAACAGGTCACAAAAAACAAAAATGTGGGAATGCAAACGACTGGATATAGAGTTCAAATCCAAGGTTATTAGGTTTTTCAAGAATTTTCTAGAGACTGCCAATAAATTTAGTGAGTCCCTCGAGCATATGAAAAACAACCAGCTAGAAATTAAGCATACACTGACTGAAATAAAGAATAATATACAGAGATCCAACAGCAGACGAGAGGATCGCAAGAATCAAGTCAAAGATATGAAATATAAAGAAGCAAAACCCACCCACGCAGAAAAGCCAAAAGAAAAAAATCAAAAAGTATGAAGATAGTGTAAGGAGTCTCTGGGACAACTTGAAGCGTACCAACATCAGAATTCTAGGGGTGCCAGAAGAAGAGAAAGAGCAAGATATTGAAAACCTATTTGAAGAAATAATGACAGAAAACTTCCTCAATCTGGTCAAAGAAATAGACTTCCAAGTCCAGGAAGCGCAGAAAACTCCAAACAAAAGTAACCTAAGAAGGACCACACCAAGACACATCATTATTAAAATGCCAAGAGCAAAAGACAAGGAGAGAATCTTAAAAGCTGCAAGAGAAAAGCAATTAGTTACCTACAAGGGAGCACCCATACAACTGTCAGCTGATTTCTCAACAGAAACTTTGCAGGCCAGAAGGGAGTGGCAAGAAATATTCAAAGTAATGAACAGCAAGAACCTATAACCAAAATTACTTTACCCAGCAAAGCTATCATTCAGAATTGAAGGTCAGATAAAGAGCTTCACAGACAAAAAAAAGCTAAAGGAGTTCATCACCACCCAACCAGTATTATATGAAATGCTGAAAGGTATCCTTTGAGAAGAGGATGAAGAAAAAGTAAAGATAAAAATTATGAACAACAAATACATGTCTATCAACAAGTGAACCTAAAAATCAAGTAAATAAAAAATCTGATGAACAGAATAAACTGGTGAATAGAATAGAATCAGAGGCATAGAAAGGGAGTGGACTGACAATTTTGGGGGTTAAAGGGTGTTGGGGGTGCGGGAAGAGAATGGACAATAATAGTACACCTGTGGATGAGGACAGCGGCGGGGTGGGGACAGAGGGTGGGGTAGGAAATGGGAGGAGGGGAGCTATGGGGGAAAGAAAGAGGAACAACTGTAATAATCTGAACAATAAAGATAAATTTTTTAAAAATGATCAAATATACATCCATAAAACTATTAAATAAATAAATAAATAAATAAATAAATAAATAAATAAGAGACAGAAAAGAGGAAAAACTTTGATGTTAAATAGACTTGGGTCAAATAACACCACTATTACATGTATACCATAGCACAGTCCCTAGCACATGATAAGCACCCAATAAATAGAAGCTATATTTTATATCCAACCAACAACCTCATGTTTAATAAAGAAATTCTACAGGCATAAGGTTAAAATTAAGCACAAAACAAAGATGTTTTCTATTACCTATTTCTCATAGTATTTATATCTAAACTAATAAAAGCGAAATATTAAAATTAACCATTTCTCCGGGACGGGGTAAGCCACGCCCACCAGCCAATCAGAGCGACTGTATGCAAATTAGCCCAGCCAAGATGGCGGAGGTCGCAGCCCTGGTGTGCGACTTCTCCAGGGCTGCGGCCTCCGCCATCTTGGGAGCCTCCCGCCTGAGAAGGCATCCAGCGCCTTGGGCCTGCGGATGCCTTTCCAGGCGGGAGCCAGGGCGGGGGAAGGCAGGCACCAGGCGGCTGCCCACGCCCCAGAAGGCTCCCGAGGCTGGAGCCTTCCAGGGCGCAGGGACGAAGCGGCCGGATCCCCGCGGCCCCACTGCCCGCAGCCTCGGGAGCGTTCCGGGGCACGGGGGCAAGGCGGCCGGATCCCCGCGGCCCCGCCCAGGAGGCTATGGGGTGGCCAGCGCCACCCCACCCATGGACCAGGCAGCTGGACCCCTGCAGCCCCCACCCGGAAGGCCATGGGGCGACCAGCGCCTCCCCACCCGCGGCTTCCCAGGCGGGAGCCTTCCGGGGCATGGGGAACAGGTGGCCGGACCCCCACAGCCCCCGCCCGGGAGGCCATGGGGTGGACAGTGCCACCCAACCATCAGCTTCCCAGGCAGGTGGCCCATAGGGTCAGTGGGAGCTGTGGCCAGCCTGAAAACTGCCCTTAGCCCCTCACCCAGGCTTGCCACACCGCCTGGGGTGAAGGTCTCCACTGGGGAGCTTGGCCAGCTTGCAAACAGACATTGGCCCCTCACCCTGGCTGGCCAGGCACACCAGCAGGTGGACATCCCCAGAAGGATCCCAGACTGGGAGAGGGCACAGGCCGGGCTGAGGGACACCCCACCCCCCCAGTGCACAAATTTTTGTGCACCGGGCCCCTAGTAAAAAATAAAAGTTATAAACACAGTAAGGAAAAATATAAAATCATGATTATTTGCAGATGATTCCAAAAACTAGAATAAAAAGAGTTTAGAGAAATGGCCTGATAAAACAAATATTTTTAAAATATATTTTTAATGATTTCAGAGAAGAAGGGAGAAGGAGAGGGAGAGAGGGAAAGAGAAAGAGAGAGAGAGAGAGAGAGAGAGAGAGAGAGAGAGAGAGAGAGAGAGATCAGTGATAGAGAATTATTGATCAGCTGCCTCCTGCATGCCCCCTACTAGGGATCACATCCACAACCTGGGCATGTGGGCTAAGTGGGACTCGAACCATGACCTCCTGGTTCATAGGTTGCCCCTCAACCACTGAGTCACACCAGTCAGACACAACTATTTTTTTAAGTAAACAGCTTTTTTATTTAGTAGTTCAGTTAGATAATATAAGTTAAAATAGATCTTATTTACTATAAAAATAACAAAAATTAAAAAGGAAAAATGTCCATGAGAAATATGTATATCATGAAAAAATACAAATCTTTATTTATTGAATAATACTTTTAAATGAGAATGGGAAAGTTATTGTAAAAATTTAAAAACTTTCAAAATCTATATTTGCATTTAAAATTCCAACAGGATTGTGGAGGGGACTTTAAATATTCTAAAATTCTTCTGAAACCATAAGCAGGTAAGAATATCAAATAAAAATGTGTATAAGAGATGTTTTAGTGAGTTATTGAGCTTCAGATATGTGAGCTCTCAATAAAAATGTGTTGAATCAACTATAAGATTAAGGTAATTAAAATCAAGTAATACATAAGTAATTAAATAAAACACACATATGCCTAGATTCAAATAACAAACTCAGAATTAAACCCGTTGAACTTTTGATACCTAAAATTGAAAGGATGAGATTGAAGTCATCATTAATCAGCAGAGAAGGGAAGAATTATTTAATAAATGATGTTGAGAAATGATATAAAATTTGAAAAATAAGCCCTTAAAGAACTTCCATTCTTGCCATAACTAAAATAATTTCCAGATTAATAAAAAAGCTAAGCAGAAAATTATAAAACCTCTGGAGGGAGAAGGAATTCCAAGTCTCAAAAGCATTAAGAAGAAATAAAAGATCATGAGTTCTTACTACCTAAAACTTGAAAAATTATACAAGTTTTAAAAAGTTAAAATTAGAAGGCATAAACTCAGAAAAAAATTAGCTTATGTGGTAGATAAATGATTATTCTTGTTACAATTTATAAGGTTCAAATATATAAGGAAAACCTCACAACCCTAATAGCCTAATAATGTAAACAATCCACAAAAGAAAATACAACTAATAAACAACCATAGGAAAATGTTCCCATAAAAAAATTTTAAATGCAAAATAAAACCATAAGAAAGTCCTATTTTTCTCATGAAATTAGCTAGTGCTTTGTTGAATGATAATATTCACACTAGCACCAGTGTTGTGAGCCTGGTACTTTTATACTAGGTTTCAAACTTTCAACCTTGTTGAAAATGTATATTGACACAACTATTTTGAAAGCAATTTTAAAATATTTTCAAATATTCATAGCTTTTTACCTAATAATTCCATTTTGAAAAATTTACCTTAAAAAAAATATATGGCCCAGCCAGTGTGGCTCATTGGTTGAGCAGCAACCTATGAACCATGAGGTCATGGTTTGATTCCCTATCAGGGCACATGCCTGGGTTTTGGGCTTGATCCCCAGTAGGGGGTGTGCAGAAGGCAGCTGATCAGTGATGTCTCATTATTGATGTTTTTCTCTCTCTCTCTTCCTTCCTCTCTGAAATCAATTAAAAAATATATTTTAAAAAGAAATAAATATGAAAAAGACATCAAAGATATTCATTCACTGGATTAGTGTTTGTTATAGCAAAAATTAAAATAAAGATCTTAAATACCTAATAATAATGAAAAACCTAAGTTAACTATGATTAAGCCCACAGAATGGAATAATAAGTAGGTGTTGCAAATGATGGATGAAATCATTAAATACATCATCTCTGGGAAGTAAAGACATAAAGAATTTTTATTTTGTATTTGATGCATTTCTAAAGGTATGAATCTGTTATCTCTTTCATGTTATAATGAGAAAAGTATATATAAAGGGATTTTCATTTAGAAAAAATAGCTGAAATAAATGATGGTCATAAAGATCACAATAATAACATGGAAACGTGTTTATTATCCTTGGGGATAAAAAGTATCTGGAATGAAGTACTTGTAAATGCTAATAGTGGATGTGTTTATTGATGAGACCTTGGATGATTTTTTTCCATTATCCTTATTGAATTCAGCAACATTTGTTGAGATCCTAAATTAAAGGCCCTAAACTAGAACAAAGATGTGTAAGGCACTGCCATGTTGTTTATTAATGCACATGAGTTATTTCTATAATATTCAGGACAGTCATTTTCTCCCTGCAAAAGAGTTCTCAGAGAAAATAATGTGATGCGTCACAAAACAATCTTCTTAGAGTTTATTACACAAGTTTGTGTGGCATAAAACTATAATATCCATTTTTAAACACATATAAGAAAAGTCTATTATGGTTTAATAATTTTGGTTTACAATAATATCTTCCAAACTTCCAAACACCCAATCACTATATCAAATCTGAGAAAGGAGAGAGAGAAACTTCTTTTTTAGTTCCTCAGGTCCCTGAGAAGATTAAACACCTCACTCAAGCACAGAAATCGAGAGGGGAAATTTTAATAGCTGAGTAGCTACATTTAGTAAATATTTCCTACTAACCTCAAAAGTGTGAACATCCAGAGAGCTCCATAAAATATTCACCAGATTAATGTCT
This sequence comes from Murina feae, assembly GCA_004026665.1. Taxonomy (NCBI): domain Eukaryota; kingdom Metazoa; phylum Chordata; class Mammalia; order Chiroptera; family Vespertilionidae; genus Murina; species Murina feae. The sequence continues at coordinate 4,019 of PVJC01048641.1, read as the reverse complement.
GTTCAATTCAGAGGTAATTTCTTCTGTTTTCTTTCATAACGTTCAATTATTTCTTAAATTAAATGAGCTAATGAAGATCAGGCACGTAAAATAGTGCCCAGCATGTAGTATACACTCCACAAAAGTTGACTATTCTTTTTAACAATTCTACCTAATAAAAGAGTAATATGCAAATTAACTGTCAGTCCAGGACAAAAATGGGGTGCCCATAGCAGTGGGGCAGGATGCTGGCGGCATTACCCTGGCAACAGGAGCCCAGCAGGCAATCAGACCACAGGCAGCACCCAGCAGGGCCTGTTGGGAGGTCGCCATGATGACCCCCAAGCAGACAAGTGGGGGCTGGCTGCAGAGGAGGGGGAGCTAGCGATGGGGACCCCACAGCCACTGCCCCGGCCAGACCTTGGCCGGGGCAGCGGATGCAGACAAGGGGACAAAAGGGTGCGGCGAGCCTGACCCATCGGGGAACCCCCAGCAGCCACCCCTGTCGGGTCTCGGCCAGGATGGTGGCTGCAGACCTAGGGACGAGGGAACGAGGGGGCATGAGCCATCGGGGACCCCACAGGCGACGCCCAGCAGGGCCTGCTTGCCCATCCCCGTGGTGTGGAGCAGACAGGCCTGGCAGAGAGCAGAGAACCACATGGAGTGGGTCCAAGCCATCAGTAGCACATCTCCTGAGGGCTCCTGAATTGGATAAAGTGCAGGTCTGGGTGAGGGACCGCCCCGCCTGCCCTCCTCCTCCTCCTCCTCCTCCTCCTCCTCCTCCTCCTCCTCCTCGTGCACCAGGCCCCTAGTTTAACAAATATTTTTGAGCAGCTGCTATGTGGCTGGCATGATGCAAACCACTGTAGAATAGTGCAGTTAAGCAGCTGAGGATCAGCTCTGAAGATTGGGAAGTCCTTTTCCCATCAGCATCATCCTGGGCCCACATCAAACCTCTGTGATCAGTCATAAAAAGCAGCCTGGAACGCAAAGTAGGCCCAAGGCACACCAGAGGGGTTCCTGAGCCTCCTTTGGCTACAACAATGAAAAGTGTCTTTCCCAAGAAAGGGAAGAATCCTTTCTCTTTGATTTCTCAGGAAGATTTCTGAAGCAGCAACCTTGCATTTTCTGTGGCTAACATTATAAATAAAACATTAATCATTATTATCCCTGCCTGAAAAAAAGAATGCTCTGCTAGAGACCAATTCACATTTTTCTCGGACAAATTCAGAAGTGTTTCCTCTTGAGGATAATGCTTTGTTCCCTTTACTGAGATTTTTCTGACTCAGGTAAAGCCCCCCAAAAATCTTCAAGGCTGGAAAATGAACCCCAGAGTCAAAGTATTGAGTAAAAATATCTTGTCCGCAGCTGCCACCCAAAACGGTGTCTTGTATTATTTCCTGTGTGTGGCTTAGCTTCTTTCTGAGTAACATAAAGATGCAAATGTTTAACAACTTCAACTAAAGATTATTCGACACACACGCTCCAACCTTCTACCAACTCCCATCCATGTCTAGGCATTTACCATCAAGCAAAGGATATCCCTTAGGAAATACTATTAAATTACCTGCTCAGCTTTCCATTTAACCAGCAAGTAAAACTACCCTCTGATAATCATGGAGAAACACTGGTGATCACTAGGAACTTGTGCCAAACTTACCCAACAGCTTGGACTTTGGCACTGACTAGTTCTATTTTTTATTGATAAAGAATGTGCCCATTATTACAGTCCCTCCAGGTAACATTACTCTTTTCACAGCAGAAGTCATTCAGGGGTGTCAAAAGGGTTGACATGTCTGAAATTACACTGCACATTTGCCTGCTAATAGTATTTTGTGGTCACGAATTTTTTCACATTTCTTATTCGGAATGTAAAATGATGAACATGCATAAATAAAGTAGTTACACAGTGTGAGCTCATTTCTTTTTTTAAAAAGAGAGGGGAAAGCAGAGGGAGAGAGAGAGAAACATCAATTGGTTGCCTCCCATACACACCCTGACCTCGGTGACCCAAAACCTGGGTGTGCGCCCTGACCAGGAATCAAACAGGCAACCTTTCGGTGCACAGGCTAACGCTCAACCACCTGAGCCATACTGGCCAGGGCATGAGCTCATTTTTAAATGAGCTTCACCAGCCCTCCAAAGAGACAAGATGATTTAGTGATGTCAGAGGAATGACAATGAGAGAGATCACCTTGGTCTCTCCCCCTGAAACTTCAATAAGTTGATCAACTATACTAGTAACTCAACAAAGGATCCCCCTGCTCAATAAAGAGGCACACACCTGAGATCTGCAAATTGAAGCTTCTAAAGTTGGGCAAACAGGAACAAACGGAAGAGCAAGAAGGGAGGAGAGCTCAGATGGCCATAGATGCAGCCCCGCTGCTGGGAGCTTGCAGCCGGCTCAGCCTGGAGAGGGGAGGAAGCCGCATAGCAGCTGCTTCCTTCAGCCAGGAGGAGCAGAGAGTTTGGGTAACCAGTCATACAGGAGTGAGCGGGGGCTGAGCCAGCCGAGACGCCTGAATGAGGTAACACAGCGCAGGGGTTCTGCCGCTGCTGTCCATTGCGGGGTGGTCAGTGTTTCAGACAAAGAAACAAGAGTCACAGAGCCCAGCTGCCCCTTAGACTCCCAAAACTCGCCTCCTGTCACCCTTGGTGTCAGGTGGAGGAGCACATTATCTGCAAACCGAACGCTATTGTAGCAGAATCGCTGTTTCTTCTGTGATTGACCCCTGGTTGGGGCACATAATGGGGGCCTGAGGAGGTCCCCGGGAACCATTACTGACAGGGCAAAACAAACCCACCAGCAGCCAGTCTGTACTGTGGGAGCCATAAATGGTCCACACGGGAGGTCACGGAGCTAAAAATCTTGTAATTCAGCGCCACCTACCGGAAAATAGTAGAAAGACTTCTTCATAGAAAGCTGCTAGAGAAGGGCCAATAATATATGCATGCCTAAACAGAGGAAATTAGCAAATACCACGAATAACCAGGGTAGTGAGGCAACTCAGAAAGAAAATGAAAAACCCTCAGAAAGCAAGCTGAAGCACATGGAAATATGTGATATAAATGACAGAGTTCAAAAGTGCCATTCTAAAAATACTCAACAAGATATGAAAAAATACACTGACAATTTAATGCACTTTGAAAACAAAATTAATGAACAAAGTGAGAACTTTACCAAAGAGATTGAAACTTTATAAAAAAAACCAAACATTGGAAATGAAGCATTCAATTAAGGAGATTAGGAGTGAACTACTGAGCATAGAAAACAAGCCAACCAGATGGAGGAAAGAATTAGTGATATCAAAGATAGGAATCTAGAAATAACACAAAGGGAAGAAGATGTGAGCATTAAAAAAGAGTGAAAGTGCTCTACTCCATCAGAAAAAGCAATATAATACTCCATCAGAAAAAGCAATCTGTAATAATAAAAGGGTAATATGCTAATTAGACCAGACGTCTTCTGGATGTCATTCCGTAAGTCATTCCTGACAAAGCTGGGGCCAGAGGGAAGCCAGCCCGGGTCCCAGGTGCCTGTGGGCTGCCAGAGGAAGGCAGCCTGAGTCCTGGGTGCCAGAGGGAAGCCAGTGCCAGCAACCAGGGGAAGGAAGGCCTACTCTTGCGCAAATTTTCATGCATCGGGCCTCCAGAATAATAGGCATACCAACAGAAGAAGAGAGGGAGAAGGGAACGGAGAGCCTATTCAAACAAATAGTGGAGGAGAACTTCCCAAAACCTATGAAAAGAACTAGATTCTTGAATCCAAGAAGCAGACAGAACACCTAGTTACTTTAATACAAAGAGGCCCTCTCCACCCAGCTGGTGTTTCTCAGTGGTTGAGCATCAACCCATGAACTAGGAGGTTCCATTTTTATTCCCAGTTGTGGCACATGCCTGGGTTGTGGGCTCGAACCCTAGTGTGGGTCCTGCAGGAGGCAGCTGATGAATGATTCTCTCTCATCATTGATGTTTCTATCTTTCTCTCCCTCTCCCTTCCTCTCTGAAATCAATAAAAAATTGTTTTAATTTATATATTT
>PVJC01048640.1:0-12468 GCA_004026665.1 Murina feae | reverse complement strand
TCCCCAGGCCCTTTGGGGGCCACTGGGGAGCGGGAAAGCAAGCTCTTGGGGGCTGGAGTCCTGCTTGGCGGCTCCCCAGACCCCTTCCGGGGATCAGGGAGCAGGAAAAGGCTGGCCTGACCATGAGGCGGGGTTTTCCCTGCTTTCTGGTGGCTGGAGGAAGATGGGCAGTAGGCAAGCTTGGGAGGCAGGCCGCACCCAGCCCTGGCCACAGCTCAAAAAAGAGGACAACATGCAGGGGAGGGCAAGAGTCTGAGAGATCATCATAGAGGGGGTGCCTGCTCCAAGCCTCCACGGTGTGCCTGGGGGCAGGCCCCCGGCAGGTAGACACACACAGGAGGACTGCTCCGAGCCTCAGATGCGGCTGGGGGCAGGTCCCCAGTGGCCACACACACACACACACACACAGAAGGCGCCTGGCAGACTGGGGCCATCATAGGATATCCACTGAGGGGTCCCAGACTGTGAGAGGGCACAGGCCGGGCTGAGGGACTCCCTCCACCCCGAGTGCACAAATTTTTGTGCACCGGGCCCCTAGTTATATATATTCCCCTGTGGAATGTACTAGAAAGAGCATTATTCGTCAAATTCATAAACTCAATTTAACCATAAGAAAACATTAGACAAGTTCAAATTGAAGGATACTCTACCAAAAAAAATTGGCCATTATTCATTCAAAGTTTCAGTCACAGAGGACAGAGAAGGCTAGAGAACTTGCAAAAACTGAAGGTGATTAAAGAGACAAAATAAGTAAATGTGATTGGGATCTTGGATTGGATCTTGGAACAGAGAAAGGACATTAGTGGAAGAATTGGGGAAATAGGATTCAAGTCTGTGGTTAGTAATAGTGATGTATCAACGTTAATTCCTTTGTGTTGCTTTTTGTACCATCCTATATAACAAAAGCCTAATATGCTAAGTGTCCGGTCGTTGGGTCAGCCGTTCAACCAAAGTATAATATGCTAATGATATGCTAAGGCCACTCAACCGCTCACTGTTACAGGGTGCAGATGCTCAGACCAATAGGTTAGCTTGCTGCTTGGGTCTGGCCAATTGGGACTGACCATGATGGGCCAGACATGCCTTAGAGCCTTCCTGTGCCCTTCCCCCCACTGGCCAACCTCCTGCATCCCTCCCCAGCCCCGATCATGCACCGGTGGGATCCATCGGCCTGGCCTGCACCCTCTCGCAATCCAGGACCCCTTGGGGGATGTTGGAGAGCCAGTTTTGGCCCAATCCCGCAGGCCAGGCTGAGGGACTACATTGACGCATCAATTCATGCACCGGGCCTCTAGTGATTATATAAAGTGTTAACCTGAGGGCAGGAGTTCTCAACCTGTGGGTCGCGACCCTCTTGGGGGTCAAATGACCCTTTTATAGGGGTCACCTAAATACATCCTGCATCTCAGATATTTACATTATGATTCATAACAGTAGCAAAATTACAGTTATAAAGTAGCAACAAAAATAATTTTATGGCTGGAGGTCACCATAACATGAGGAACTGTATTAAAGGGTCGTGGCATTAGGAAGGTTGAGAACCACTGCCGTAGGGGAATCTCAGTAAAGACTATATATGGAAACTATCTGAACTATCTTTGTAAGTCTTTTGTAAATCTAATATTACATCAAAATTATCTATAATAATAAAAGCATAATATGCTAATTAGACCAGACAGCCAAACAACCTTCTGGACGTCATTCCAGACATCCTTCTGGATGAAGCCGCCATGGTGGGGGCTGAGGCAGAGGCAATTAGCAGAGATCAGGCAGGCAGGCAAGCAATTAGGGGCAATCAGGCAGGCAGGCAGAGTGGTTAGGGATGATCAGGCAGGCAAGCAGTTAGGGGTGATCAAGCTGGCAGGCAGAGGGGTTAAGGCTGAATCAGGCAGGCAGGCAGGCAAGTAGTTAGGAGCCAGCTGTCCCAGATTGCGATAGGGATGTCTGAATGCCAGTTTAGGCCCATTCCCTCAGGGATTCCCAGATTGCAAGGAGTTCTGAATTGCAAGAAGGTGCAGGCCAGGTAGAGGGACCCCCCTCCATGCACAAATGTCATGCACCAGGCCTCTAGTATGTGTAACAATATTGACATTACATATTTTTTCATCAAACATTTGCTTGTTGATTTGTTGTTTGTAGATTTGTCACCTTATCTTTTTGTATATTTCTTTTCTATTTTTTTTACTAAGCATCTCATCTTTGGCAAGGCTGAGCAATATGGAGAAGACACTCATTCTGAGTGCCTAGCTTCAGATCCTATTTCTATCATTTACTGTGTGATTTAGGGCAAATAAATTTACTTCTAGTGCCAGGTTTCTTTGTTGTACAGATGGGAAGAATAAATACTATGTGCCACATAGTTTTACAAAAATAAATTAATTAATATATGCAAAACACATAGAACAGTACATGCAAAAAATGAGCACCATTTGACAGAAATATCAAAATAATTCAGAGGCAGAATAATGTCTTCCATTCCAGAAAGCAAATTGGGATGACTCACTCCCTTTACGCTTTTGCTGTAATGAAGCTGACATTACTAGAGGGTGCCTCATCTAATCAGATGCTTCTGACTGGAATTTTGATTCCTGAAAGGACAACATGTGAAGGGGGTAGCATTAAGCAGAATCAAGCAAAGAGAGAGTTCCTAGCCCTAGTGTTCTAGGCAAATTCTCATCAGGTGGAAATAAGGCTGTGCTCCCCACTGCCTACCTTTTTTTTGTTTCCTGGCCATCTTTCCACCTTGGATGTCAAGGGGTCTGGGTGGTCTGTGAACCATCATAGATTCTACTACTAGTATTTGCAGCCAATCACAAATGTGCTGTGTGCCCTGAGACTCTAATCTAATGATCCAGTTTCTAAAGTCTGGGAGAAGCGGTGTCCCTGAGTCTTGCTTCTGCAAACATGGTCTCCAGATCACACATTGAAAAAGGAACAAAATTTGTTGAGATTTGAGACAATAAGTTAAAGAGAAAGCAAATCCCACTGAAATGTAGGATCCTTGAGGAAATCTTTCAGCCATCTCCCAACTGCCCATCATGCAAGTTCTCTCCAATCCCAGTATAAGTAGCCAATAAAAGTCACCTATTGTTCATGGGGATTTAATTGACTGTTATAACAATACTAGAAGCCTAGTGCACAAAAATTTGTGCACTTGGGGGAGGGGGGGTCCCTCAGCCCGGCCTGTGCCCTCTCACAGTTTGGGACCCCTCGGGGGATGTCCAACTGCTGGTGTGCCTGGCCAGCCTGGGTGAGGGGCTGATGGTTGTTTATAGACTGGCCAAGCCCCCCAGTGGAGACCCTCACCCCATGGGGTGTGGCCAGCCTGGGTGAGGGGCTGAGGGCCATTTTCAGGCTGCCCACAGCTCCCATTGACCCAACATCCCAGTGAGGCTGGCTGGAATCAGGTTTCTGGGGTTTATTTATCTTCTATAACTGAAACTTTGTTGCCTTGAGCAGAGGCCTAGGCAAGCAAGGAAGCCTCCTGTTTGCTTCAGCTCCGTGGCTTCTATAATTGAAATGAGCAGAGGCCCAGCCGGCCTAACAGAAGCCTCCTGTTTGCTCTAGCTCCGTTGGCTGCCAGCCACCATGTTGGCTGGGTTAATTTGCATATAGCTGCTCTGATTAGCTGGTGGGCATGGCTTGGCTGGTGGGCGTGGCTTATGTATCTCGGAGTGGTGTTAATTTGCATATTACTCTTTTATTAGATTAGCTAACTATTGGTTGGAACAATACCAAAAAAATGGCCCATAGTTTGGGTAGTTCAGTATGTACCTTTCAATGGGCACCTCATTAAGATTTAGATACTAAAGAACTACCATGGTATCTTTGTGTTATGGATGTGGAACAAATTATTGTGAAGGTAGACTGGTTACTAAAAGGCCTAGATTACCATGTAAATTCAATGTTACTTATGTGATTGATAAGAACTCAGAAGAAATGTATTGGGTCTTATAAGAAATGCTCAATTAAAAAATTTAGATGAGCAGATTACAGAGTTAAACTATTCCTTAAATTCATATTGGGTAAGATTTCATAAGAGATTACAAAATAATTCTGAAACAGTTCATTTAAAAGAGCAATCAAAAGTCTCCACAACAGTTTGTGAATTTAATGTGTAATGAGAATGATGTACATTGCTAATCAAGAATCAAGAATTATAATGAAAAATCATACCATTAGTATGATATATTTAAAGATATTCCCTCAGGTGAATATTGTATTAATTTTTAAAATTGATTCTATTATAATTTTGGTAATTGCTTGGACTTGCTGGAAATTTAACACAACTGCAAGCTGCTCAGAAAAAGTAGAAAGAGCAATGGAGATCATTAAAAATTGTAGTGCAACTATAAAATAGTAACAAGATGGAAAATTTCCTGGGGAAATACAGACCTGAAAAGTGTGTGTGTGTGTGTGTGTGTGTGTGTGTGTGTGTGTGTGTGTGTGTATATATATATATATATATATATATATATATATATATCTCACTTTTAAAAAGGAATTCTTACTATTTGCAACAGCATGGATGGAACTGGAGAGCATTATACTAAGCAAAACAAGCCAGTCAGAGAAAGATAAATATTACATGATCTCACTCATTTGTGGAATGTAATGAACAACATAAATAATGAACAAAAATAAACTAGAGTCATAGAAGCATTGAACAGACTGTCCAACCTATGAGGGAAGGTGGGGGGTGAGGGGATGAGAGATCAACCAAAGGACTTGTATGCATGCATATGAGCATAACCAATGGACACAGACAGGGGAGATGAGGGCATGTGCTGGGGGGTGGGGGAGGCCAGGGAGAGGTCAATGAGGGAAAAAGGAGACTCATGTAATACTTTAAACAATAAAAAATTTAAATAAAAAAATAAAATAAAACCACTTTATTTTGAATGTTCTCTGGTATACTAGTAAAAAGAGAAGAGTATTCCTCCTCCTCCCTTAGAATTTTCCTTAGAAAACTTGAAATTTTAAATGTTTCCTCTGAGATGTATATAAATCTTTTTAGAAGTTTAATAAGCAATCGCTTCTCAGCCTTTTGGCTAAGATCAAGTGAAGAAGCTTAATAAGCCTCATGCTAGTTCTGAATCCCAGAAGTATATTTCTTAGTGGCCTCAGAGCCATTTCTTTGAAGTGTGAGCTTCCAGGAGGAGGAGTGGCACCCCGCCTCCCTGTCCCTGGGGAATTGTATCTTTGTGCATGAACCGACATGCATGGCTTTAGGCTATTACTTCATGCTTGTCATAAAGATACAAGAAGTTTTATTTTTTTCTTTTGATAAAGAGAGTTAATATGCATGTTATAGATTGTATCAGCCTAGCTGTATAAAAGAATGAGATTTCTTTCACCTTTTGCAGGCCACTTAACATATTGCCTGTGATATGCATCTCACTCTGTTTTAACTCTTATCCAACAGTAAAACAACTGTTTCATTCTTTCCTACATAGAGAGAACTCACTGAGCTGGCAGGAGAATTTATTTTTAATTATATTTCCCCACCCCAGCTTAATAGTAATGGGATACAATAGGAATAATTCCTATAAAAGCTACTTCTCTCTAAATAAACCCATGTCCAGTTAGTTCTTAAAAGCCAGGTAAAATATGCTGTCACCCACAGAAACATTAATAAAACAAAAGTGATCAATATAAGTTACCAACAGTGCTGATGGGAAACAAAGCAAAATCTCTGAATAATGTGTTTTTTATTTTAATTCAGTATCACTCTGATGTCAAAGTACAGCACATTAGAGAAATGTAATTCCAAAACTCAAAAGAATAATGTCCTTGTCCAATATAATAAAAGCCTAATATGCTAAATGTCCAGTTGTCTGGTCATCTGTTCAACCAATCAACATGTAATATGCTAATGATACACTAAGGCCACTCAACTGCTCACTATGACGTGCACTGACCACCAGAGACCAGATAGTCAACCAGTCTCTATGACATGCACTGACCACCAGGGGGAAGACACTCCGACTGGTAGGTTAGCATGCTGCTGAGTCTGGTCAATCAGGACTGTGAGACAAGCTGGATATGCCCTGGAGCCCCCCTACAGTCCCTCCCTGGCTGGCCAACCTCCCATGTCCTTCCTTGGCCCCGGTCCTGCACCAGTGGGGTCCCTCAACCTGGCCTGCACCCTCTCGCAATCTAGGACCCTTCAGGGGATGTCAGAGAGCCAGTTTCGGCCCGATCCTGCAGGCCAGGCTCTAGTGACACAATAATAGACAGTGTCCCACAAACACTCTGAAGGAATTATAATGTGGTCACATAAATCACCCAGAAGGCTGGAACTTTGCCAATTTTACTCATTTTTTACAACATTCTGTAAAGGTGCCAAGAAAATTGTCAATGTTAAAGGTGATGATGTTGACATAAGTGAGTGATCATAAGGTATGAGTTCCTATCTATATGATTTTGAACAATGGAATAAGAAGTGTGCTCCTAATGTTTTGTGGAGCTCAGAAGCTCTTTGATGGTTAGTTTGAGTGCAGATCATCAATAAAAGACTTTCACATCTGTTTTATGATTCTTGTATACAATATGTATGAAACAAAGAACAGTTTCTAGACAGTGGTCTGTACTACACCAATGTCCCATGAGATAGTATTTATAGTTTATGAGAAAAAAAAGAAATCTGAGAACCTTCATCTGGAAGTTTTACAATCCAGGTAAGCACGTTAAAGGCTCTGAGGAGACGTGAGGTAAGCAAACCCAATTAATTAGAATTCCCCAAATTATTTGACTATGAATTCTCCTGCTGTTTCTTTTCATTCATTCAATAATAATAATAATCCTATAATAATAAAAGCCCAGCAACCAAACAGTGGAACAACCAGAATGACCAGTCAACCACTCACTATGAGGTGCACTGACCACCAGGGGGCAGACGCTCAATGCAGAAGCTGCTCTCTGGTGGTCAGTGCACTATCCCAGAGGGGGAGCCACTTGGCTGACCAGGATGAGCGGCTGCTACTGCTGCAAACCTTGGGCCAACGGGTAGGAACCGGGCTGTGATCGTGGTCTCCTCACCCCAGGCTCCTCCTCCTCATTCCCTGCCACCTCTTCTGGATGCCTGCAGGCTGCGGGTGGGTGGTTGCCATGGGACTGAGGCCTATTCCACCACCTCTCAATGCTACTGTTCCTGGGCCCGGCCCATACCAGGTCTCCTGGAGAGGCGAGTGCTTCAGCTCCACAGAAGATGCCAGACCAGGGAGCAACCGCTCCACAGATGCTCGGCTGACCTGGATGAGTGGCACTCCCAGAGCAGGCCAATCCCTGCAGTCCACACCCCCTACCAGTGCACAAATCCTGTGCACTGAGCCTCTAGTAATAATAATAATAACTATCAGTTATTGGGCACTTACTATATGTCAGTTTTATGAGGTACTTTACAGGTAATACTCACGTAATCCTCATAGAAAACATGAGAAACATACTATCATCATCTCCATTTTAAAAATGAAGAAACTGAGGCTTAGAAGGGTTAAGTAACTTACCCAAGGTCACCAAGCTTGTGGTAGAGGAAGAACTTTAATCCAGAAAGCCCACCTTTAGCAACTTTGCTCTCCTTCCTTAGCAGAGAACTGTGTGTGATCAGTCCATTTATTACTTCAGGAAGTTTTCCGCTTTCCCTAAATTGTGCTCATTTACTCCTCTGAATAATTTCCATTCCATGGGTTTGCTGGAGTTATGTTCCCAGGTTTTCCTATCTGTCAGCTACGCTATCATCATTCCATTGCCCCTTCCCTCTGTATGTTGGTAACACCTCTCAAGTTTGTCTTCCACAGCACTCCGTGCCTCTGTTTCTAAGAATACTACTACCTTCATGATAGGTTATTGTAAGGCTAAACAACTAAGACCTAAAATTAAAAGTTCTTAGACCTGCAGCCTAACCATAGCAGAAGATCACTGAATATTAATGATAAGCATCATCACCATCTATATTATTATTGCTCTTTTTCCCATTGATTCAGTCTCTACAGAGTCAGCCTCTGTGTGAGTATAGGAAACAATATACTAGTAACAGATGGATAACAACATTTGACTGCCTAAAACATGTAGTATGTATACAATAGGAGGATTATAAAGCAGTCTTTGAGTTGGTAGACCTTTATTTCTACTAGATACAAAGTGATAAAGAAACAAAGGGTCCTCATACCTACTTTCACAAGAGCAAGATTTTTCTTTCTTGCTATGGAGGTTGCCCATTGCTTTTTTTCATTCTAGTTTCAATGGCCTTGCTATGCAAAGTCCCTTGAAATCTAGCAAAAGTAAATTGTCACTCCTTGTTTTGTTCCTGTTGTGAATTTTCTTTTCCTTTGTTTTTGCGGACATTTAAGTTGGAAAGTAAGAATGGATGCATTAGAGAAAGCCAGGGACATGCTATTTTGAACCAGAATCATGGAATCTTGCTTTGAAAATACATTCTTAAAGAAAATTTGCGTCTTCTAAAAACATTTCTGAGATTTCTTTCTAGTTCCTTACTTAAAACAAGGATATTTACTTATTTGAAGAGAGCAGATATGCAAATTCAGTGTCATTTTATTCATGAATTCCAGAGAAACCAAACATCCGAATAGTTACATCTACTTTTAAAGAACTGCATGCGCCAACAAATCAAATTACTGCCAACTGTCCCATGATCTACTTAGCAGTAGAGTGTAACTGGATTTCTTTCCACTCTTTGGATCTGCAGCTGACTTGTCCAGTGCTAATTATTAGGCTTTCTGGCTTAAAGCAGTGCCTCTCAACAAGGGCTAAGGGAGGCTGTCTTTCGACTTTATTTCCACAGAGATTCTGTATTGTCTCCCATTACTACCTGGAGAGAGTGTTACTGAATAGTCATAAATAGTAATAATTACAACTAGTACTTGTGGTGCTTACTCTGTGCCAGGCATCATTCCAAGCACTTTATATATATATATTAACTTACTTAATTGAATTCTCACAGCAACCATATGAGGTTGCTAGAGATGAGGAAACTGAGTCAGAGAGAAGTGAAGAAACTTGTCCAAGGTCATACAGGTAATAATTAGTATGACTAATAAATGGTGTAACAGAGATTCAAATCCAGGCAGCCATGCTCCAGAGTTCTTACTCTTAATCTCAAGGCTGTGCTGAATGAGGGCCATGTGAAGTTCCTTGGGCACATCAGGGACACACTGGAGAGGAAGGTCATCATCTCTCGAGCCTGCTCCCCCTGTCAGCTCCCCACCTAAGAGCAGCCTAGGCAGAGTAATGATGTGGGTTTGTTGATGACACTTCTCAGTGTCAGCAAAGACTAATGGGAGAGAAATGTAAAGGCTAAACCAAAAGGACTTGGAAACTGAGAGCAAGTTAGAGTCTGTTTGATAGAATGCAGTGTTAACAGATATAGAGAATCAGATCTGCCTTTAGGGGCCTGAAAATGCATTCAGGAAAGACAACGTGTAAAAACACAGCATTTTGAATGTAATGAAGAAAGTAGTAAGATTGCTCCAGGTGTTATAGGAACCCAGAGGAGGTGCATTTATCCAGCTGGATGAGGAAAAACCATCAAGGAAACTGTAAAATAGCAAAATCCATTTTCTAGAATCATAGACCAATAGATCCAGTATTTCCCCATAATAATCAATCAACAAAAACTTTGAAGTGTTGTCTCTGCTTCTCTAAAGTTAAGTAGAAGCACCGTAATTGTATTTGAGGTGATTCTAATTCTAGTTTTCTAAATATCTAGTTATTGTTAACTATTTCTGTCAAAATTATTATTCACAAACCTTTTGATTTGGGCTCTTTTTTTAACCAAAAATATTCTTGCCCTTTTCTGTATAGTAATCTTAAGAATATTTGTCATTAAACAGGAAGCAGCTGACGTCCTTTGAAAAAAGTCATGAGTAAAGGTCTATTCTACATCTCTAAACAGCAGGTGTTCTAAAAAACGCAAAAGAGTCAATTTTATTTTCCCTAAATGTTCTAGACATAGTGCAATTTTCATTGTTTAAATGCTCACCTTAAAATTACTTTCATTAATCTATGCATTACACACTATTGTATAAATTTACCTAACCCATTTTTAAAGAAACTAATTACCACAAGATATAATTCAAGTTCAGAATGATTTTCAATAATGTTGGTGATATCTAAAAATCAAGCTTGCAGGGAAGGTGGGAGAGGGTGGGTGGGTGGAACATAATCAACTGAAGACCTTCTATGCAAATATGCATAACCCATGGTCACAGACAATAGGGGTGAAGACCTGGGGCCAGGGTCTGGGACAGGCTGGAGGGGGCCAAAAATTAAATAGAAGCACCATAATTGGGGAGAATAAAGGGACATATGTAATACTCCCAACAACAAATATTTCTAAATAAGTAAATAAAAATCAAGCTATGACTTGGACTCTGTCTAAAATGGTATTTAATGTGTCTGCACTGTTCGTATCCTTGTGACAAAAGTGTGACTCACTGAACTGGATCACTGTGGCTTGCTTCTAAATATATGGAAAAGAAAACCTAACACGAGAGAATACAATAGAATGAAGATGTTGGATATATATAGTCTTCGGAGGTGACCACTGGAGACATGATTACCAAAATCAAGGAAATTGAGAGAGCGATGGAAGAATGACACCGTGAGAAGACGACTGGACTGAAAGCCAGGTATCTGAATTCTAGCTCTAGTTTTGTCCATCTCCTGAGCTCTGGCCCTCAACTTCATCATATATTGCTGAAAACTGACTGTTTTGATGCTGGAAACTGATTGTTTTTAACCTACCTTGGTTGCTCTGAAAGGTCAGAGCTATGCACCCATTGTTTAAGTTGAAACATTGTTAATTACAGCAAATCCCCACCTGTTAATTACATGTAAAATCCTTCCTTGGAATTTCCTGCCTAAGGATATGGTTGTTTTCTCAGAGACTCAATAAAAGGCTGGTGAGACCCAGGCATCAGTGGGCAGTCTAATCCACTAGGCTCCACACCTGGTCCCCCAGTTTCCAAATTGATTCTCTTCTAGTCTCTCTCTCTTCATTTAGTGTGTGGCCTCCTTCAGAACTCGAACCTTGAACAGGAACCCTGAACCACACTGGACATGGAAGGGGCTCCAACAATATATTTTAAAAGCCATTAAACTAGATGAACATCAATGTCAAGTTTGACAAAACCTAAGGTTCTAAACTCTGCATTGTTTTCTTAATGTATCTTAAATTCTGCATTTTATGTCATGTGGGAAATTGCATGCTTTGCACAATTAAAATGCACAATTAAAAATGGTGATCTAAAATGTTTTGATTTCAGAATATCATTCCACTATTTTCTAAACCAGGAATGAGCTACATTTTACCCAATACAAGAGAGTTGATCATAACAATGCCACTGGCCTAATGCCTTGGGGAGGTCCTTAGAGACTCCAGGGATTGCTTCTTTAAGGAGCAATGAGACTAAGTAATCATTAGTTCATTCACTACATTTTTATGAAGCACCCCTAGGTGCCCAGACATTTTTTCAACATTGGCAAATCAGAGACGAATGTTAATGGTCTTTTCCTTCCAGGGGCTCACAGTCTAATAAATGAGAAAAATTACTTCCAATTAAAACACAGCTTTTTAAATGCTGTGAGAGGGCTGTAAATAGGGTGCTATGAAAGCTAAGAAGAGAAACCTCAATTCGTTTCTCAATAAATGAATGTATAAATTCAGTAAATGTTCTCTGAGATATGAGATGGGAAAAAAAGGCTACAGAAGGCTCCCAAGGCTTAACTGGAGCAACTATATGAATAATTATGCCATTTACTGAAATAGTAAAGAATAAATTAAAGAAGGTATTGAAAGTGGGGCTGAGCATAAAAATTTAACTTTTGGACATACTTAATTTGGGATGCATGTAGATGAGATGCCATGTAAGCAATTAGATATACAAGTCTGAATAAAGTGGTCAGAGAAGGCAGGGTTGGAAATATAAATTTAGATGTATTTATTATATGTATGTAGCCACAGGATTGGATCTGCTGATACAGGAAGTGGAGAGAGAAGAAAAGAACTGTGTTCGAAATCATAAGAAACCAGCAAAGAAGCAAGCCATCACTCAGACCAGAGGGAACCTGGGAGGGTGGCGCTGTGGGCGCAGGTGAGCTGCATGAAGAGCTGCTAAGGAGGGTAAGTAAGTCACGTTAGAACTGAGAACTGACCACTGGATTGAACATGCTGTTCCTTTTTCCTGGAATGCTATTCCTGGAAAACGAATTGAGGTTTCTGTTCAAATAGGTGGCGATCTCTTTCTTTAGGTCTTTACTCAAAACTTACCTTGTTGATTCTGGCAATGGCCACTCACCCTATCAAAAATGTCAACACTCTCCCAGTGATCTGTATTTTCCCAGCTTTATTTATTCTCCCTAGCATTTTATCACTATGTAATAGACTAAATATTTTCATTATTGTCTGTTTCCATCATTGGAATAAATCCATGAAGACAGGGTTTGGGG
>PVJC01048639.1:0-12445 GCA_004026665.1 Murina feae | reverse complement strand
ATGCAGCTGGGGGCAGGTCCCCAGTGGCCACACACACACATACACTCACACACACACTGAAGGCGCCTGGCAGACTGGGGCCATCATAGGACATCCACTGAGGGGTCCCAGACTGTGAGAGGGCACAGGCTGGGCTGAGGGACTCCCTCTACCCCGAGTGCACAAATTTTTGTGCACCGGGCCCCTAGTATATATATATATATGAACTGCCCCTATCATTTGGAAGACAAGCATTAAAAAGTAAAGTAAAATAGAGATAATAAACAGGACTGGAGAGAAACCAAGATGGTGGCATAGGTTAATTGCTGCCTTGCACAACCATTTCAAAACCACAAAGAAAAGAAAAAACGGACACCACCCAGACCCACAGGAAGGCTGGCTGTGTGAAAATTCTACAACTAGAAAGAAACTGAGACTCAGAGGAGGTGCAGAAGTAAAATGCAGAGGTATGGAGGCACGCATGAAGGGGGCTCTCGGAAAGGACTTGCAGCTGGGGTTTTATACTGGAGGGAGGCACAAGCTCCCGATGGCTATGAACTCTAGTTGTGGGTGAGTTTCTGGGGATTCACATTCATATGGGGAGAAGCTGGGCTGTCTGGCACAGTCTGGCACCAGCAGGATCTCTAGAGCGGCTTTCTCTCGACGGTGCCGAGGGTCACTGAAACCTGGTGCCTCTTAGGGCAGGGCTGAGAATCAGCCATAGTTGTTTGCTCCGCCTTGTTGATTCCCGAGACCTCGCCCCACCCAAGCTGCGTGCAGAGGCTTTTGCATATAAAAGGCTGGGAAGCCTCAGGCAGAAGCTAAAATAGCATCTCCTTAGAGATACAAGAGCCAGTGTACCCAGTGGTCAGAGCGGGACCACCCAGATTACAACTCCTCAGATCTAAAAGGGACACACTCAGGGGGCAGACTCAGATGGCACCAAAGCCCCACTGAAGCAAGTCTTGCCCCATAAGGGTGTCTCCAGCACAGAAGTTCTCCCACCATAGACACAGCTGATTCTTACAGCCAAGTGGCCTGGAGGTCAATTCCTCTCAGTGATACCAACAACAATCAAGCCTTAGCTACAACAAGACTGAGCACAAAGCCAAAAAGCAGTGCACCAAGAGTGTCCACCTCAGGTAATTAGGGAGGCTGAGCCACTGGGCCCTATAGAACATCTAGCACAGAAAGCCACTCTTATCAACATAGGGAAGCAGCCAAAATGCAGAAACAATGAAACAGATCACAGATGACAGAAATGGAGGAAAGCAAACAACTGGATATAGAGTTCAAAACCACGGTTTTATGGTTTTTTTTCAAGAATTTTCTAGAGACCGCCAGTAAATTTAATGAGACCCTTGAGGATATGAAAAAGGACCAACTAGAAATTAAGCATACACTGACTAAAATAAAGAATAATATACAGAGATCCAAGAGCAGACTAGAGGTTCGTAAGAATCAAGTCAAAGATATGAAATACAAAGAAAAGAAAAAAGAAAAAAGAATCCAAAAATATGAATATAATGTAAGGAGCCTCTAGTACAACTTCAAGCGTACCAACATCAGAATTATAGGGGTGCCAGAAGAAGAGAGAGAGCAAGATATTAAAAACCTATTTGAAGAAATAATGACAGAAAACTTCCCCTACCTGGTGAAAGAAATGGACTTACAAGTCCATGAAGCGCAGAGAACCCCAAACAAAAAGAATCCAAGGAGGATCACACCAAGACACATCATAATTAAAATGCCAAGGGCAAAAGACAAGGAGAGAATCTTAAAAGCAGCAAGAGAAAAGCAGTCAGTTATCTACAAGGGGGCACCCATACGACTGTCAGCTGATTTCTCAACAGAAACTTTGCAGGCCAGAAGGAAGTGGCAAGAAATATTCAAAGTGATGAACAGCAAGAACCTACAGCCAAGATTCAGAATTGAAGGTCAGATAAAGAGCTTCACAGACAAGAAAAAGCTAAAAGAGTTCATCACCACCCAACCAGTATTATATGAAATGCTGAAAGATATCCTTTGAGAAGAGGAAGAAGAAAAACTAAAGATAAAAATTATGAACAACAAATACATATCTATCAACAAGTGAACCTAAAATTCAAGTGAATAAAAAAATTTGATGAACAATAAACTGGTGAATAGAATAGAATCAGGGGCATAGAAAGGGATTGGACTGACAATTCTCAGGGGGAAAGGAGTGTTGGGGGTGCGGGAAGAGACTGTAGACCTATGGATGAGGACAGTGGGGGGTGGGTAAGGGTAGAGGGTGGGGTGGGAACTGGGAGGTGGAGAGCTAAGGGGGCAAAAAGAGGAACAACTATAATAATATGAACAATAAAGATTTTTTTAAAAAAGTAAAATAGAGTGTTCTTTATGCTAAATTTTTTTAAAAACTGAGGTTTCTATAATTTAAAAAATCTTAAATCCAAATTATTTTCTCAAAGAAAAAGTCCTTTAATATTTATTTTTAAATAGTTACTATTATTTTTAAAATAACTTGAAATAAATTTAATATATCAATAGGAGAGTTTCAAAGCATAATTAATATAACAAATGGGGGATAAAAAGAAGCTTCAGAATAATAGGCATGAGTCTATTTATGTAAAACAAAACAAAACACACAGAAAAGACCAAATCCCATCATGTATGTGTATAGGTACAAACAGGTACAAAAATGCATGCAAAAAAATCTGGAAAAATAAATACCAAACTGTCAGGAAGGTTACCTCTGTGGAGGCAAATGGGATTGGGGATAGGAAGAAGGTAATCAGAGAGTTTATTACTTGTTTTTTACGGATAATTAATATGCATAGTAAGAATTTCAAGTGGCAAGAGAGTCACAGGTGGTGAAGAGAAGCCATTCTCCCATGTTAGCCCGGTTCCTTTCTCCAAAGGTGGCCTCTTATTATCAATTTCTTTTGTTACCTTTTCCAGCATTATTCCAAATACACGGAAGAACATGTTTACACATAAAACTTACTTTTAAAAATGTTTTTACACTAGTTATACTGTTCTATCCCTTACTTTCTCCCTTAAACAGATCTTTGCCTGAGGAATGGTAGAAGTTATTTTCCACGGTTACCTCCAGTCTGCCTTGCTGGATTTTATGCACCACTTGTGGATTATCCTGGAGAATGTGGTCATACAGCTCACGAAAGTGGGCTATGTTGGGCTTTACAATATCCATCACTTTTGCCTTATTCTCTCCAACCACCATCCGAAGGTCGCCTGGGTTAAAACAAATGGAAAAACAAATTTCCCACTGATGATCCACATCCTGACCTATGAGCTACAGCCCCACTGTGATCTTGCACTAGTTTAAGATGGCAGCATCCCTCATTCACAACATTTCCTTTTCCTCCTTAAAACCGTGAACACATTGCCTAAGGAATGCAGGCAGTTGTTTGGGGAAAAAGAAAGCCTTTCAAACCATAAAGTCCTTCATGATAGTTGAAATATCGTTACCTAAGTACGAAAGGTAATCACCACGGAGAAGCTAATTTGCTTTTGTTTTTCCAATGCAGAAGCTTCTGTACTTACAAACTTCCACCTTGTGAACAAAACTCTGCCTGTGACTAAGCACGGAGATGAGGTTGTGTGTAGTATCACCTCAGATACGTCTTTGATACTCAGTTTGGACCTATATGTTGTGCTTGCATGAGGGCTTTTAAGGTGCTTTATGAATACACACACCTTATTATATTTGATCAGGGCAAGAGCAGCGAGTGTTAAAAGTCCTAGTATCTTGTTTACATTTAAGATGAACCTAAAAGCAAATACAATTTTCAAAAAATTATTTTTTTAATTATTATTTTTTTAATTCTCACCTGAGGATATTTTCCCCGTTGATTTCTAGAAAGAGTGGAAGGGAGGGGGACAGAGAGAGAGAAACATCAATCGGTTGCCTCCCCTGTGTGCCCTGACAGTGGACCGAACCTGCAACCTATGTATGTGCCCTGACCAGGAATCGAACCTGCAACCTTTTGGTGTACAGACGTCACTCCAACCAACTAAGCCATCTGACCTGGGCTAATTTTTACATTTTAAGTAGAGAGAAATGGGAAAAGATACATTTGCCGGTGGAATGAATTAAGCTGCAAAATAAATATTTCTGAAGGACAAAGAGCAAATTTTAAAACAAATTTAAAGTGCCCTGTCCTGCCTATGCCATTGACAATTATTATCAGCAAGATACGGGGGTAGGGGGGGAGGCGATAAAATGGGAAAACTTGAGTCAATGCCTATTGGGCTAATGTTAACTCAAGGCTTGGCACACGTGCAGATCTCTCAGATGAAGCTTGGTGAAACCTGTACTAGACAGACATAATGCTATCTAGGGGAGTAATGAGGTGGCAAGTGCAGGCAGATACTCCAGCTGCTGAAGAATCCCTTAGGAAGAGGTGACAATTTACCATCCAAATTAGGTCACTTTTGAGGGTAAAGGGGGGCACTGTGAATAATTCCACTGGGACAAGTACAAGTTGGGCAAACCAGGAGAAACGACAACTCTTGTCAATTGCTTTTGGGGGGTGGGGAGCAGGGAGGGGTCACCAAAATCATGATCTGCCACGACTCTTTTTCTTATGCTTCAGTATATAACAGTATATACTTCAGTAAGGAATAACACATGCCTGGCTTTCAAGATCAACCTATGCTACAATTTGGTGGAAAGCAGCCTGGGGACTGATTGCTCAGGAAAACATGTAAGTAGCCTCCGGAACCCCACCTTTGTGACATGAGGTCTGACTCTTCAGGGCAATGAGCAGAAGTGAGTTCTGGTCATAACAAACTGCCCAAATATGGAGAAACTTGTTTTTCACTATTATTTTAAAGGGAAAGAGAGGTAAGCAGTTAAAACCTGGGATGACTGCTGTTGACATCATAAATTGTTAAAACCCATCTCTGGAGAGTGAGCCTAAAGAAATAAACCCAAACAGAGGTTAACCCTACCAGACCACTGTGCTGATTTTTCGGTAATTTCCGAATCTGCCGCTATACTGCTGTACCTAATTTTCGGTACTTTGCCTAGTATGTGAAAAAAATGCGTCACAAACTAAAAATAACCAACCAATCGTGGTCAAACCTCATGGTTAGCCATTGCAAATGTCTGCCCCCATGTGTTTGAATTAACTCTGTGTGGTTTAAGGGACAGTTAGGTTCAGGGCCTCAGGTCTGGTAGGGTTAAGAGGTAAAGTTGACTGAGCATCTGGTATGAGCCCGGCACTGTTCCAAGTGCTTTGCTGTATTACCTCATTTAACCCACACAGCTATCCTCTTGGGTAGATACTAGTCTAACCCCATTTAGCATCAAGGCGACAAAGACACAGAGATGAAGTAAACTACCTAAGATTTCTCAGGAGCTAAGTGAATAACATACATACAACTGTTCAATGAAGCACTATTTACAATACTGAGGTACTGAAAGCAACCAAAATGTCCGACAATAGGGGAATGGAAAAAGCTATGATAATACACTCATACCCTACCACAGAACGGTGTACAACTATTAAAAATCACAGCAACCCTACCTGGTTTGGCTCAGAGGATAGAGCGTCGGCCTGCGGACTGAAGGGTCCCAGATTCGATTCCGGTCAAGGGCATGTACCTTGGCTGTAGGCACATCCCCAGTAGGGAGTGTGCAGGAGGCAGGTGAATTGATCTTTCTCTCTCATTAATGTTTCTAACTCTCTATCACTCTGTAAAAAGCCAATAAAACATATTTAAAAAATAAAAAAAAATCACAGCAATTAGCCCTGGCTGGTCTTTCTCAATGGTTAGAACATCAGCCTGCAGACTGAAGGGTCGTGGGTTTGATTCCCAGTCGAGGGCATGTACCTGGGTTGCATGCAGGTTCATCGTTTGCTGGGCCTGGGTGGTCGCGGTAGGTGCAGGAGGCAGTAGATCAACGGGGTAGGTGCAGGAGGCAATAGATCAACATGTCTATTTCACATTGATGTTTCTTTGTCTCTCTCCCCTTCCTTTCCTCCCTTCCATTCTCTCTAAAAAATCAATGGAAACCATATCCTGGGGTAATAATCACACAGAGCAAGATGGAAAATCATCATATAAAAAAACAAGACACAAAAGTATAAGGAAACAACTGTAAAAAAACAAGACAAAGGGACTATATAAAAATGGTTATTTTTGCTTTAATAAGATACACATTTATTGTGGGCTTTTGTGGGAGTGTGTGTGCTTTACATTTGCTATTTAGTTTAATTATCCCCAGTTTTACAGATGAGGAGATTGAGGTGCAAGATCCAGCCACCGTTCAGTTTCAGGATGGTGACATTTGAGATGACTGGTTTTACTCTACGTTGTAATTTTCCTCCACTGCCCTAACTCCTGTAATGTTGGCATATAGTTCGAGCATTTTAAAATAAATTCACAGGATGCGTAGAGGTGATGACTTGGCAAATGTGAGAGGAAGCTGAATTTCAATTGTGTAAATCCTCATGCTTTTATTTAGAGTCTATAAATGTATTGTATCGATCTGCCTGGGAATAAAATGTCATCAAACTCTGAATCTAACATGACTGGTTCTGAAGTGAAAGATCACTGCTGAGTTCTAAACATTTGGGTCATTTTTCTTTCTGTACCTCAACCAACAACAAATTCTTATCCTTTAGACAGCAACTTTCTGAGAGAGGGACTGCATTTTACCAAAATGTAAAAGCAAACTAACCCAAATCCTCCCTAAGAACAACTGCATGCCATGATTAAAGGACCTGGAAGATACTATGGACGCTCTGAGAAGGACAGGAGCTACTCACCTGTCTCCTCAGCTCCTTGCGTACTGCCTGGCACATCAAAGGCACATCAATAGATATCTACTGAACAGAATTTCTCCTACTGCTGTGCAGCAGAACTAGCTCAGCCACAGCAAGCAAATGAACTTATTACTCAATTCTTCAGAACAAAATAAATAAAGCCATGGGCACAGCATGAACCCACATCTGATCATAAGAATCAATTTTTCTAACTGCCAGAAATGTTTGCAACAAAAGAGAGAAATGGAGAAAAACTGCTTTTATTTTATACCTCTGTTGATGGGTTTAACTCTTGCCTGCTTACGCCAATCTTATGAAATGGGTAACCAAAAGGATAATTTCTCTCCGACTCTGAAGTAAGGCTTGCACATCATCTGTAGTCGGCTTGCCATCAGTGGTCAGGGTCCTTGTTGTGAATGTAGGGATGTGAAGGGCTGTGAAATATAGTGGCAAGGCCCTGGCTTTTGTGCCCGGCAATGTCCCATAGTGACTGGAGATGAACTTTTCTCCGTTAGTTTCCTTCTCTGTAAAATGGCTGTAACAATCATACTGACCTCACAAGGTTGTTTTAGATTTAAATGAGTTAATGCATTTGAGAATGCTTTGTAAATAGTAAAGCAGATACAATTTTATACACACACACACACGCATACATATACACGTTGATATATGATGGGAAAGGATAGGAGGTAGAGGAGGCTAACTCTTTGAAGATAATGACTGGCTTTTCTCCCTCTTAAACTAACTGCTATACTGCTTATTTCAGTTCAATAAATATTTGGTGGCTACTAAGTATGAGGAGCTGTGCTATACATTTGGAGATGTAAAGTATACACCCTACCTAAGGCAGCAAGTGACATGAAAACAGATCTTCAGTGTAGGTTACAGAAGTGGGTATTTCTTAGGTGCATTGTTTAACAGCAGCTCAAACTGGAGATTGATACGGCAAAATATGATTCATTTTTAACAGTTTTTTTGAGATATAATTTATACACTATATAATTCACCTATGTAAAGTATACAATTCAATGTTTTTAGTATACCTATAGAGTTATGCAACCATCTAATTTTAGAAAATTTTGGCTTCCCTAAAAGAAATTGTATCCATTGACAGTCACTCTCCGTCTCCTTCTATCCTTCCACCCTACAGCCTCACGCAAAAGTAATCTACTTTCTCTCTCTACAAATTTGATTCTGGACATTTTATATAAATGAAACTGCACACTATATGGTCTCTTATGACTTAGCATGTTTTCCAAGTTCATCATGTTGTAGCATGCATTGGTACTTATTCCTGTTTATGGCTAAACTAGAGGCCCAGTGCACAAAAATTTGTGCACTTGGCAGGGGGGAGAGGGAGCGTCCACAGCCTGGCCTGTGCCGTCTCGCAATCTGGGACCACTCAGGGGATGTCCACCTGCTGGCTTACGCCCACTCCCCAGGGAATCGGGCTTAAGCTGGCAATCAGACATCCCTCTGGGAGCCCAGGAGCCCTCGGGGGATGTCCACTTGCCAGCGAGGAGCAGGCCTAAGCTGCAGTTGGACATCCTTAGCACTGCTGAGGAAGTGGGAGAGGCTCCCGCCATCACCGCTGTGCTGGCAGCTATCAGTCTGGCTGAGCAGAGTTCCCTCTATGGGAGTGCACTGACCACCAGGGGGCAGCTCCTGCATTGAGTGTCTGTCCCCTGGTGGTCAGTGTGTATCATAGTGACCAGTCATTCCCAGTCTTTCTGCTGTTAGGGTCAATTTGCATATTACCCTTTTATTATATAGGATAATATTCCATTGGATAGATGTATCACATTTTATTTATCCATTTCTCAATTGATGGACAATTGGATTGTTTCCACTTTTAGGCAATTTATGATAAATAATGCTATGAACATTTGCGTACAAGTCTTTGTGTGGATATATGCTCTCGTTTAAATTGGGTATCCCTGGAAGCAAAATTGCTAAGTCATATGGTAACTCAATTTAATATTTTGAAGAACTGACAAACTGTTTTTCCAAAGTAGCTATACCGTTTTGTAATTCCACCAGCAATGTATGAAAGTTTCAATTTCCTCACATCCTCAGCAATATTTGTTCTTGTTTGTCTTTTCTATTTTTAAAATATATACTTTTATTGATTTCAGAGAGGAAGGGAGAGAAAGAGATAGAAACATCAATGATGAAAGAAAACCACTGATTGGCTGCCCCCTGCATGCTCCCTACTGGGGATGGAGCCTATACATGTATTTTTTCCATGTATAAGACACCCCCATATATAAGACGCCCCCCACTTTTCCAACCCAAAATTAAGAAACCAATATTTGAAACATTTTGCTGGTTTTCTTCTTAAGGCCATCTTCTTTTTTGGCAACTTAAGGAGTTGTTCTTCCTGTTTTCTCCACTGTGTGATCATACAAATTGTCTCTCTGCAACTCTATTTCCATGCTCTTTTGCATAGCTGATTGATTACATTCAGTTTGAATTTTGCAGATTAAGACAATCGCTTACTGGTATCTATCTTTTTATTTTTTGACATCTTTATGGGTTCAGAGTGCTCCAGTCCCTGTTGCACAAGCACTCTCCACCTCTACCTCCAATTACAGCATCAGCTGACATCAGTAACAATAAGGCTCATGATTGGAGGAAGCCTGTGTGACAAGATATGGGTAGCTACACACCCCTGCAGCTCCCTGCTCTGCTGATTTCAGTGTATAAGAAGCCCCTCGATTTTCAGTCTAACAATTTTAGAAAAAATATCCTCTTATACACGTAAAAATATGGTAGGTATATGCCCTGACTGGGAATCGAACTGTGACCTTCTGGTTCATAGGCTGACACTCAACCACTGAGTCACACTGACCATCTTCTAAATGACAGCCATTGTAGGTGGTGTAAAGTGGTATGTTGTCTCTGTGGCTTTGATTGACATTTTCCTAATGACTAATGATGTTGAGCATCTTTTCATGTGCTTACTTGCTATTTGTACACTCTTTTTAAAAATGTCTATTAAACTCTTTGCCTATTTCCATACTGGGTTGTCTTTTTATTACAATCTAAGACTTCTTTATATAATCTGGATATGAGTCCCTTACAATCAGATAGGTGATTTGTAAATCTTTTATGCCATTTCGTTGGCATAAAAGATTTATGCACATCATTTGCACGTAAAATTTTCATTTTTATAGCCTTATGTATCTATTTTTTTCTGTCATTGCTTGTGGGTTTTTTTGGGGTTTTTTTTTTTTTTTTCTTGTATACTTAAGAAACTACTGCCTAACCCAAAGGTACTCTTTTAAGAATTTTATATTTTTAGCTCTTACATTAAGCTCTTAAATCCATGATCCATTTGAGTTAATTTTGTAAATGGTATAAGTTAGGTGTCAAACCTCGTTCTTTTGCATATGTACAAAAATATTTACTAGTCTTTATTCAAAGATGATCAAGGCAGTATTTCTAGAAGACTGTCTAACCCACAATTCAGAATGCATCTTCAAAAATCTCTCTATGGCTGGGCCAGTGTGGCTCAGTGATTGAGCATCAACCTATGAACCAGGAGATCACAGTTCGATTCCCGATTAGGGCACATGCCTGGGTTACAGGCTTAATCCCCAATAGGGGGCATGCAGGAGGCAGCAGGTCAATGATTCTCTCTCATCACTGATTTTTCTCTCTCCCTCTCCCTCTCCCTTCCTCTCTGAAATGAATATATATATATATATATATATATATATATATATATATATCCCCATGGCAAGTCACAATTTGATTCCCAGTCAGGGCACATGTCTGGGTTGTGGGTTCAATCCCCAGTGTGGGGCATGAGGCAGCCAATCAATGATTCTCTCTCATCACTGATGTTTCTCTCTCTCCTTCTCCCTCCCTCTCTGAAAGCAATACAAATATATTTAAAAATAAATATCTCCAAGCTGCAGAAGTCTAACTCACATGTGGAAGACAATGAGATAAGAATAAATAGCTGACGTACTTAGTTATATAAATTCGAATTACTTTTCCTTTTACACACTTTACAGAACACAATATGGATAGGGGTGGGAGGAATGAGGAGAAAGCAGGTTTATGATACCAGTTCAGGAAGTAACCAAAATCACAATCGTTCATTCATTCACTATTTACTAGCACCTGATAAGCACTGAAATAGCGTGAGCAAAACAAGACAAAAATTTCTACCCTCTCTAGTCAGTGGTAGAAAACAGGCCAAAGATAAACAAATCTACAATAAAAATAAATAGTATTTCATGTGGTGGAAAGTGAAGAAAACATAAGCAGAAAAAGATGACAGGGAGTGGAGGGCGAGCCACATGGCTCCCTGGAGGAAGAATGTCCCACGAGTAAACCAGGAATGACACTCACCATGACAGACCCTCAGTATAACAGTGAAGGTTTAGAAGTGAGGGTTCTAGAACAAGACAGCCTGTGTTCAAATCCTAGGTTAGCCTTTACAAGCTACAAGCTCAGGATAAGCTACTTAACTTATTTGGGCTTTAGTATTCCCAAATGTAAATTTCAAGGTTTAAATGAGTTAATACATGTAAAACACTTAGAACAATACCTGACAGGTGGGCATTAGAATTATCAAGGGGGGTCTCTTTGTGAATTATATAATTGTTTAACACTATGCTGTATACCTGAAACTAAAATAAAATAACTAGAGGCCCGATGCATGAAATTCGTGCAAGGGGCTCGGCCCCACCATGGCTTTGTCCAGAAGGACATCTGGAAGGTTGTTCGACCGTCTGGCCTAATTAGCATATTACGCTTTTATTATTATAAAATAATATTAAACATTGCCTGTAATTGAAAAATAAAATTTTAAAAATAACAACACCTGACAAACTATAAATAATCCATAAAAGTTAGGTATTACTGACAATTAATATCCCCCTTCAGGAGTGCTGCATTCTCAGAAATTAGCAAGTAATGAATGCAAAGAGTTCCAACTGAGACTTCAGCAAAAGCTCAAGCTTGACAAGCATAGAGAAATAGGCTTCCAAACCCCAATATGCAAATCATCAAATGACACTGCTTGCAAGGTTTCAGACAGTGTGATTACCGTGGAATAAATCTTAATAGCTCTCACTCCAAGAAAAAAGTTTCTTTACTGACTTTTACCAGGATCCAGAATTGGGGATGTTTACTCACACTTTAGAGTGCTGGCACTCATTTCTAATATTTTTCTCCAAGAATCACTCAACTGGCAACTAAACTTCCTCACTGCTTTGTCTTATTCCTAGAAATAAGTAAGCCTGTGTTCAGACAATTTGGCATGGGAAGAAATCCATTTTCTCTCTTATACAAGAGTGCTTGAAGATGTTTTTTTTTTCTTTTCTGTTCTTTTTTTAAGGTGTTTTTATCCCTAAGGACTATGAAGGGCCAAATGAATTCACCTGACCTCATGTGGATTTTTTAATCAACATGTAACATGTTTAATTCTTATAATTACATTAGAGGCTCGGTGCATGAAATTCATGCACAGGTAGGGTTCCTAGGCCCGACTAGCAATCAGGGCCGATCGGGGCCTTCTGGCTGCCAGCTGGGCCTTCCTTTTGGCTACTGGCCAGGGCCTTCCTTCCTTCTGTGCCACCTCCTGGTGGTCAGCACATGTCATAGAGAGCGACTGAACTCCTGATCAAACTCCTAAGGTAACACTTTGCATATTAGTCTTTATATATCTAATATAA
>PVJC01048638.1:0-12462 GCA_004026665.1 Murina feae | reverse complement strand
GCGCGCGCCTCCGTACCTCTGTACTTTGCTTCCGCCACTCCTCTGAGTCTCAGACTCTTCTCTAGTTGTAGGATTTTCACTCAGCCAGCCGTCCTGTGGGTGCGAGTGGTGTCCGTGTGTTCTTTTCGTGGTTTTTCTGAAATAGTTGTTCACAGCTGCATATACAGTGTCTACCCTATGCCGCCATCTTGTTTCTCCCTATATCCAAAAGTTCTATATTGGGGAGAAGTAAATTATAAATCCATAAATATTTTTATACATTTGAATTTTTCACCTGATAATTTAATAAAAAATAATAACGAGGGCCAAATTGTAATTCATATTAGTGTATATATTTTTGAAATGCATTTCTAGGGTAAGGCAACACCATTTGTTTATATATTTGAACTCCAGCACGAATAAAATAAGAAAGGAGTATTGACTTGAAATTAGTTCTGAGACCTTTCCTCAGAAGATATAATTACTGATATTTGCATTGTTTTCCTCTGAGTGATAAAGTTGCTATTTTATTCATTCACAAAACAAATAGAAAAGACCTGGAATAGTCAAAGCAATCTTGAAAAAAGAGTTAGGAGAATCACATTTCTTGGTGTCAAATTATATTACAAACCTATAGCAATCAAAACAACATGTAACAGGAATAAAAACAGACATATAGGCCAGTGGAACAAGAAAGTCTAAAAATAAATGCAAGCATATATGACCAGCTAATTTTTGGAAAAAGTGCTAAGAATATACAATAGGAAAAGATTAGACTCTTCAACCAATGGTGCTAGGAAAATTGAATATTCACATGCCAAATAATTAATTGAACCTTTACCTTACACAATACACAAAATCAATTCAAAATGAACTGAAGACTTAAATATAAAAGCTAAAACATTTTCCTAGACAAAGATATAGGAATAAAGCTTCTTGACATTGGCTGTGGCAATGTTTTTTTGGATATGGCACCAAAAATACAGGTAACAAAAGCAAAAATAACCTGAAATCTCAATATAATCAATAGGAATCCTATATAATAAAGAGGTAATATGCAAATTGACTGTCACACACTCTCACAAGATGGCTGTCCCCATATGGTCACAAGATGGCTGCCATAAGATGACTGGCAGGGGAGGGCAGTTGTGGGCAATCAGGCCAGCAGGGGAGGGCACTTGGGGAGACCAGGCTAGCAGGGGAGGGCAGTTGGGGGTAACCAGGCCAGCAGGGGAGGGCACATGGGGCAACCAGAACAGCAGGGGAGCAATTAGGCATTGATCAGGCTGGCAAGAGAGTGGTTAGGGGGTGATCAGGCTGGCAGGCAGAAGTGGTTAGGGGCAATCAGGCAGACAGGCAAGCAGGCAGGCGAGTGGTTGGGAGCCACCAGTCCCAGATTGTGAGACGGATGTCTGACTGCTGGTAGTTGGACATCCCCCGAGGGGTCCCAGATTGGAAAGGGTGCAGGCTAGGCTGAGGGTCACCTCCTATAGTGCACGGATTTCATGCACCAGGCCTCTAGTATAAGAGAAAAACCCAAAGTAAGGCATATTCTATAAAATAGCTGAAAAGTGTTCCTCAAAACAGGTAAGGTCAATGAAAAATAAAGAAGAACAGGGAAACTGTTATAAGCTAGTACAGGAGAAATAACAAAATAATGCAATGTGATCCTGGAATAGAAAGTATGCATTAGTGAAAAATCTAGTGAATGCTGAATCAAGTGAGGAGTTTAGTTATTAATAATGCAGCAAAATTTGTTTTAGTTAGGACACTATACCATGTTAATGTCTGATTATTACGTATAAGTGAAAAGGGTGAGAGATATAAAGGAACTCTTTGTACTTGAAAACGTGTATTTGCTAATGTTTGGTGGAATCTTTGTTTTTAAAATTATAAATCTTTGTTCTTAAAATTAGGTGGAGTTCGTTGATAGTGTTGTTCCAAACTCTATATCCTGGCTGATTTTTTATATGTTGTATCAGTTACTAAAAGAGAAGGGGGTATGATGTATAAAACTATAATTGTGGATCTTTGCCTAGTTCTGTTTATTTTTTAATATATTTTTATTTATTTCAGAGAGGAAGGGAGAGGGAGAGATAGAACCATCCATAATGAGAGAGAATCATTGATCGGCTCCACATTGGGGATCCAGCCCACAACCCAGGCATGTGAATGTGCCCAGGTCAGGAATCAAACAGTGATTTGAAGTGCATAGGTCAATGCTCAACCACTGAGCTACGCTGACTGGATGTATTTTTTTTGTCTTGTTTTGTTTTAAATTCCATTAGAATTTACTTTATGTAATTTGAAATTGTAGTCTTAGGTGCATTAAATACTCAAGCATGTCTGCAATATCCCTCCTCATCTCTTGTAATTACCCTTAAATTAATGCTTGCTTTGCCTCTGATATTAATAGAGCCTCTCCAGTTTTCTTTCAATTTCTTCATAATATATTTTTATAGTACTACAATACTTTATTTTCTTAAGTCCTATATAACTTTTGTTAATTCTTTATTTTTAAAAGTATTTTCTCCCACTCACCTCTCCCCAGCCATTCCTATCCCTTGCAATTTAGCTTTGTGAAGGGATTAAGAAAAATTCTGTTTTGTTTTATTTTGTTACTTTTAAAAATTATTTTTGGAGTGAGATGATATTTGCATCTTTCTACACTTTAGGAGAAAATAAAATTAGATACATTTTAAAAGCTAATTTTATAAATATATAATATTACACATTATATATTTGCACACATATATGTATAATAGGCACTAAAATGCTTTAAGAAAGTCTGCATTTCACCATAACTAGAAATACAAGTAAGCATTTCACAAAAGTTATTTCATTCATTATTACCTATAGTCACTCAAACCCAGTTTTATATATTATGCTTTCATTTTATTGATTCTACATTTACAAACGTATTCCTAATTCTTTGTAGCTAGTAGATAAAACATTCAAATAAGAGGCTCAATATTTAAAATGTGTTTTATTTTAGATGGTTGTTAATGTTTGGTAAAATAAAATCCTAGTTCTGTTAGCCAATGAAACACAGACCCATCCTTCTGGTCAGAAGCTCTTTCTTGCAACTACTCAGAAGATTTGAAAAAATCCAGAGGTCAGTTATAGTTATTTCTCAACACTATTTTCCTCACCTTCATTTCTATCAGTACCATTTGCCCTGAAATTCTTTTTCAGTTCAGATTGGCCTCAATTTTAAGTTATCAGGACTTGTTTTCATACTGTAGATCATGCATTCCTTACTGTGCCTCTGTCAACAGCTAAGGTTGTAGGCCCTCATGGATTCACGGTAATTGAGTGTGTTCTAAAATTCCAGAGTCCTAAAAGAGCTTGTATCTCTTCACACTACAGTGTTCATGTGTAAATTAGTCAATCTTAGCACAGAATACAATTATACTCAGTTACATATTATGACAAATTTGATTTTTATCCAGATGAGATATTGGTAAGAAATAGCTGATAAAGAAAAGGAGAAAATTCCCTACAACTTCCAGCATCTGTTTAATTTAGGGAAAAGGAAAAATTACAAGGTGTGGTGAAAAGGGAAAGCATGGGCATGCGAGGTGGGTACTTTCAGGGAGGCTTATATAGCCTTTTATCTTGGGACTTTGTTTCAGGTGACCTAAACATTTGCTATAACCATCCTCTCTTAGGCTTATCCTACTTTGGAAATTCATTGTTTCTAAATGGTAAGTTATTGAGAAATTATCTCTATTTTTAACATCTCAAATAAAGTTTTAATGTCATAACCACCATTTAGAAAAAATACATTTTCAGGTATCAGTAGGTTTTACTCCACTTACACCCTAGAGATTATTGGACTACAGTTTCTTTGATGTTGGCCTAAATCATGAGACTTTTGAGTCAGTGATATAATTATCTAGGACCCATGAAGCTGTTCTCATCCTTAAATGTGTATGAGACTTACAATTAAATATTTCTGCTTATTATCATGGGTTTGTAATGTATATATTTCCATATTTATTTTATGTATTTCAATTATATTATATTATATGAACCTCCTTATTTAATATAACATTTATCTCCATAATATCAATGTTCTCACAAAAAATATAAAGAACCTTTTAAAAAATTTCACTTCCAAATCATAATTAGTTGTCTAATATTGGTATGCAAATATTAAATAAATATACTAATTATTATGTGAAATTTTGATGTACACAGTTTATACTATTCTAGAGGCCTGGAGCATGAAATTCATGCACGGGTGGGGTCTTTAGGCCTGGCTGCCAATCAGGGCCGCTGGTTATTGGCTGACTGCTGGACAGGGGGAGGAACCGTAGGAGGTTGGCCAGCTGCAGAAAGGGGCCAGGGGAGGTTGGCCAGCCACAGGAGGTTCACTGGCCACAGGAGGTTGGCTGTGGGAGTGCCCTGACCACCAGGGGGCAGCTCAAGCATTGAGCATCTGCCCCCTGGAGTTCAGTGCACATCATAGCGACTGGTCATTCTGGCATTCCAGTTGCTTAGGCTTTTATATATATAGATGTGTCTATTGAAAAAATTGCTAAATGTCTGTCATGAATTGACAAATACTATAATGAAGTAAGACATTTTGTTGGCAAAACACTATTGTAAAGAGAAGTGTGAGTCCTAGACATACATTGTACTCCATGTATGCATAAAGAAAGTAAATACCAACTGTATGACTAGTTTCTGTATTTGTGAGACAGAAGATTTATTTTGTTATATCAGAAATTTCCAAAACAACTATTTCTATGACATTTATTGACAGGTTGCTATACTAGTTAATAGCTATCTTAATTGCATGGTAGATAGTGGCTATGTACTAAATAAAAATTTTGGAATATTATATGATTTTCATTGCAAAGTCTACCATCCCAACTACCTCAGATACTGTCCTGGAGAAGATCAAGAATATTTACATGTGAAAGTAAAATATTAGTAAAAATGTGGGGAATTGCATAAACTTTATAACATGTATTTAAGAAGGACTATTTTCACAGAATAGGGCTGAGAAATGAAAATATAATTATAACGTCCCACAATCCAGCCCCTTGGCATATTATGGAACATGCAGTCAATGTATAAACAAATGGAGACTTTGCCAGAAAAATAAGAAATGTTGAACAAATAGATCAACTGAAGTGAGTTTGGGAATGGCCATGAAGCTTTATGCTGTGAATCTTTGGCTAGAAAGTGAGCCATTGACTTATGATGAGGTAGGAGGCCATGCAGATATTTGAGGAATACAACATATACATATATATTTTGAGAAACATCAACATGGGAAACGTGGCTGTAGTCTTTCAATGTGGCTCAGGGACTCAATCAGCACAGAGTGTTCTGCTTTGCATACAAAAATTTTAATCACTACTTGGGAAATGAAGCATATTTATTTTAAGTAATGCATACACTTCAACAAATTATAACCAATGAGTATAAAAATAAACATGTACATATATGTTCTTTTTTTGGAATAAGTCACAATCATAATAGTGTAAGCAATATTGAGAATAAGAGATATAGTTAAGAATATACCTCTGTATGCCATTTGTCATACTGATTCCTTAAGAAATGGGAAACAAAATTTTCATGATTTTAACAGAAAAAAGTAGAGAAACATTTTAGAAAATAAAATTTTACATGTAAAAATGCACACCATAAAGTAGGACCTTTACTAAATCATAGGCATAAGTTCTAAAGAAAGAAAGTTTGCTCACAGAT
The DNA here is from genome assembly GCA_004026665.1 of Murina feae. Taxonomy (NCBI): domain Eukaryota; kingdom Metazoa; phylum Chordata; class Mammalia; order Chiroptera; family Vespertilionidae; genus Murina; species Murina feae. Next base: position 6,759 of record PVJC01048638.1, on the reverse strand, counting down.
AAATTTTCTTCTATCCTAGAGCGATGGGTGGGTGTGAGAATTCCTATAAGAAAAGTCATTATAAAGATAAGTCACTTTAAATCCCATGCCATTATTTTCATCATTCATAAGCCCTATTTGAAGTTGCATTAGTACACATTTGCTTTGTTGATTTATTTTGCTACTTTCTCCCATGTGAGGGAATACAACTGTTACAAATGATTCCCTTCGGCCTTTTCAACATCATTATGTAAGAGAATGTGAAACATAAAAGAAGGTACTGCTATATTAGAGTGAGAGTCACTGGGAAAATTAATAGTATTCTGTGTAAGTGGGTAACGGAATTGGTAAAATCTCTGTTTACTGGTTATTAGGAGCATCTTGGTTTCTGAAGTTACTATTAATAATAACCAGAACAGTAATTCTCTAAGATGCAGATATAAAGGGGAGAGAATCCAGGACATTTTTACTGTACTAGTATTGGAAAACTGCTAATGATGCATGCATAATATGTGTGGAATGCTGCAGGCAGGGGCATTGGGGAGTGAACATTGTTCTTGTCTAGTATCATTAGTATCACCAGAGTTATCTAAGCTGGTGTTAATATACAATATAAGATAATACAGATTTTAAAGAGAAAAACACACAATAGTTTAGGGTTAAATGTAGAATAAAAGGTCATATATATTTGAAAATGTTTAACACTTATGAGGAAGATAAAATTACTTAAAATAATTTGCTAGTGACATGACTCCATATACATAATTTAAAAAACTGACAGCACTACAAAGGAAAATATCAAAAATTCCAAATGATTACCTGTTTATTCCTTTATCTTGTCCCACACTGCCATAATGCCTTTTAAAACAACATTTATTATGTTTATTAATTTAAGCTTTATGTCTGTGTGTAAATTTTCAGCTAACAGTCTCCCTATTTAGTTCTTCCAAGCTCTTCTAGTTTCTGTAATACTCGTTTTCTGTATATTAGACTTACCTAAAGTATGAGGGGGGGAAATCCTGAATACAAATTACTGTGTAGAAATTTGTTCATTTTTGTATTACATACATTTTTGGGGTTTCTTTGCACATCATTATTTACAGGTCCCAATACAGAAATAGAATGAAATACAAGAAATGGAATAAAATAAAAAGAGTCAAATATACCATGAGTACAAAAAACAAAGGGCTAAGAGGAAATATCACTTATTAACAACTATTGTGATGTAGGTTCTAAACTATGTTTTTCTATATATTAATTTGAATTACTTTTTAAATATAATATAGACGTATTACTTTTTTCATCATTTAACAGATGATGAAAGTTCCCTGATCCTATAAAATGTTCAATGACTGAGCCAAAATTGCAGTAGAGTATTCCCTAATGCTAAAGTTCTCAAAAATAAACAAGTATGCAAATGAAACATTGCAGAAAAACCAGAGAAGATGATCCACATAAAATGAGTGACTAATTTATGGCATAGTAGAATTATAAACTTTAAATTTATAAAATTAAAAATTATAAAATGAAATTATATACTCGTTAACAAAAATAAAGTTACTCAAACAATGGTTTATATGAATTGGGAGAAGTATTAGTACTAACTCAAACAAGACAAAAATTCTAGAGGATTGAATTCCTCAAACGACAGGATATTATCCTAGTGAAACCATAGAGACAGCATACACAAAGTGAAAACAAGCAACGCACAATGCATATTTATAATATATGTAAATGGAAATATTAGAAATGCTTTACCTGTTTACTCCCTCCAACCCAAGACAACCTCTGAGCTTGTTATTGTCTTTACTAGGAGCCTGGTGCACAAAAATTTGTGCACTCGTGGGGGGGGGTGGTCTCTCAGCCTAGCCTGTGCCCTCTTGCAGACTGGGACGCCTCGGGGGTTGTCCACCTGCTGGTGTGCCTGGCCAGCCAGGGTGAGGGGCTGATGGCTGTTTGCAGGCTGGCCAAGCCCCCCAGTGGGAACCCTCACCCCACGGGGGTGTGGCCAGCCTGGGTGAGGGGGCTGAGGGTTATTTTCAGGCTTCCCACAGTCCCTTCAGGATTCAGGTCCCTACTGGAGTTTCTGGCCAGCCTGGGTGAGGGGCTGAAGGCTGTTTTCAGGCTTCCCACAGTCCCTTCAAAATTTAGGTCCTTACTGGGGTTTCTGAACAGCCTGGGTGAGGGGCTGAGGGCCGTTTTCAGGCTGCTCACAGCTTCCATTGACCTAACATCCCAGTGAGGCTGGCTGGAATCAGGTTCTAGGGTTTATTTATCTTCTATGATTAAAACTTTGTTGCCTTGAGCAGAGGCCTAGTCAGGCAATGAAGCCTCCTGTTTTCTTCAACTCTGTGCCTTCTATAATTGAAACATCATTGCCTTGAGCAGAGACCCGACTGGCCTAGGCAGGCAGTTTCTACTCCATCGCTGGTGCAACTGAAGCCTCCTGTTTGCTCTAGCTCTGTGGCTGCTGGCTGCCATCTTAACTCGGTTAATTTGCATACAGCTGCTCTGATTGGCTGGTGGGCATGGCTTAGGTGTCTCAGAGTGATGGTTAATTTGCATATTACTCCTTTATTAGATTAGATGGTTTTGCCTTTTCCGGAATGTCATAATAATGGAATCATACAGTATGTTGTCTTTCCAGATTAGCTTCTTTGATTAGCAATATCATCCATGATTCATTCATGTCTTTTCATTGCTCATTCCTATTTATTGCTGAGGAATACTCTATTTTATAGATGTCACACAAATTTATTTTTTCATTTACAAACTGAAGGATATATTGATACCTTCCAGTTTTGAGTGATTATGATTAGAACATATCTTTGCTCTTCATATAGATCTCTGTGAGGCTTTTCAGAGATAGTTTATATATAGTTACAATTTTGGGATGTTTCATGGGAGGAAGTGAGCTCAGGATCTTCCTACTCCACCAACTGACCCCAAGCTACTGTTATTTGGGAAATTTTTCAAAATTTCAAAATATATACTTAACTTTTTTCTTTTATTTCTAGTTTAATTTTCTCATGGTTTATCAGACAATTAACTGTAGTGCATTGAGTGTGTTAACTGTAGTGCATTGAGCATCTAATGTTTAGATGCTTTTTTGCTCTTGTGACATAATGACATCCCAGGAGTGGATGGAGTGAAATCCCAAACCCTGACACCAAGGTACAGGTTTAATAAAGTTTTATAATGCAAGTTCTTCTCCAACACAGTCTTTGCTATTGGTTATTGTTCTTTTAAAATAATAATTCTTTACATAATCACAAAAATCTATATTCCAATATAAAAAGTATTGAAAATGCTTCTAAGGAGATGTGGACAAATAACTTGCCCCCAGTGATTCTCATTCTATAATTTGTATCTCTTCGTTATTCTTCTGGTATTAGCATCCAGCGAGATGCATGTGTCATCGATAATTTGAAGCAAGTCACTCCCTGCAGTGAGATTTAAGATGCCTTCAATCACAATGTGCTCTCATTCACCCACACTCTAAGGAGAAAGGAATTCCTGTTAAGCTGTCACTTAATATTTTCCTACTAATTACAGGTAATTGTTTTATAAAAAGAAGTGGAGCCAACTATACAACTTTTTATAATTTAAAACATCCTGAAAATACACAGGAAAAGGAAAGCAGTCAAAACCTCTATCCTACACCCCGAACTCTGACACCTGCCAGTAAGGTTTTCTGTATTAATAAAAGCACTACCCTTGGGGAAGGGGCCTTAGGACCTCATTTTGCTTTCAGTATTAAAATGTGGTGAAGAGGGAGGCACTAGGAGTCAAAAGAAATATATTTCACCGGAATATTGTCATTACCTAAAGTAGATGTAGAAACTCTCATCTTCATTCCCATTTAAGATACACAGGGGACAAAGCACTGCTTTACACCTCAAACCCATTAGCTTCTGGGGATAGTACAAAAGTTTCATACATCTGGATATTAACTATAATTTCCTAGGCAATGCCATTTCAGCCTCAACTGTATGGTCATGTTATTAGCAGAGTTATGCCTATTGATAGTAGACTGATTAAATTAACTTTGGGGCAATAAATATGAGCTCATACCCTAAGACCCCTTTCTAGCCAATCCATCTGAGAAAAGAATGACAAACCACACTTCCTGCTATGGGAATATTCAGAATTCAGAATGTGCTGCTATGCAGTTTAGAGTTCATTTATTGTTCTTAGCAATCACTCTTTTTTTATCTCTAAGCATTACTGAGATAAAATTGACGTATGATATTGTGTGAGATGTTGAACATGATGCTTAAGTTAAATGAATTCATTCATTGATTAGTTAATAAATGGTCCTTTTCCATATCTAGAGAACCTCCCAGGCATTCTGGTTGCTTTTGAACTGCAGCCTTGCCAATGCTTTTTACTATCCTTTCAAGTAATCAAAGTCTTTCTTTGAACTCACTGAGCTGGTTTGAGGCTTGATAGAGGCTGATAGTATTCCCCAAAGTGACTTTCTGCCAGCCTGCATTTCCAGGTACCATCTGCTCCTGAATTCTGTGTCACCACATTTGAACACCTTTGAAAAGTCACAGCTATTTCATGTTAATCCTCTGATGTTCACTGCCTCACTGCACTACACTTGCTAGTTCTGGTGAATGGCTGGCTTATGGACATATGTAGATGTTGCTATGTACCGTACTCAGCACATACATTCCAGAACGAGAATGCTCTCTTCCTTCCATCACACCCAACATTACAAAGTTTGTTCAACTCTGTATTCAGTATTTCTTTCACTCTAAATGTCTTCCTATGCATTATCATTGTTAGTGTTCCTCTGAATTAGGACACAATGCACAGGATAACTTGGGTCCAGCATTCTTTCTGAGCCCTTCAAGACCAAGAATAAAAATAGAAAAATTATCTGACTGAAGAACAGAAGGCTCAAGCCATGCTTTTGTACTTTGTAAGAGAAAGAAAGAATTATATTATGTGGTGAGGAGAGAGTCAAGGGAGCACGAGGAAATGAAAATGGAAGGCTAAATGAAAGAGCTGCTGTATGTCACAGTGCTATGCTGGAGTCAGTTCTGTCTTAACCTCGCATTTCTCCAAGGCCTTCCAAACTTTATTATTTGGTTCATGTTACTTGACTGAGTGTTTTCCATAGTTACATATGTTTCTTATTGCTACACACCAAATACATGGCTTCAAAGGGCAGAAGGAAGACATGGGGAAAAAAACATTTTTCAATTTCTCAAAGATGCTTATCATCAGAAATATTTCTGATCACATGAAAAATATCTCTTTAGATATATAAGTGTCATTTCCCACTTTCTTACTGAGGAGAAATGATTTGGTTTTACTGGTGCTTAACAAGTGTTAGTACATGGAGAATAAATATTTGATGAAAAATATCAGCATGACATATAATACAAACTATAAATTCAAACTCATATTTACAATTAATTCTCTGGTAGTATGTAATTCATAGATGCCACTTATCTAAAGTTTTTCTAAGGAAATCTACCTTGAATGAGACCAGGAGGAAAAGTTAGATTTTTTTAATTGGGAAATATAATGTGTGGGGTATTTTCAAGAAAAAAAAAAATTGTGTGTGTGTGTGTGTGTGTGTGTGTGTGTGTGTGTGTAGATTGCCTTGCAAACTCAAAAACTGACCAAGCACAGGAACTCTTTTACCTAAGTTCTATTTTTAATTTCTTCTTTTCTTAGCCAGGATGTAGACTTCCATTTTCACCTTCATATTAATTGTCCTGTTTTATGTATTTTATCAGAAGACATCTAAAATTATTTTGGAGTAGAGGATAGAAATGTTATAAATTTTTATCCTAGATGGAGTTTTGACTCTATCTAGGTAACTGTCAAGAACCTAAATTGTGAATTTGACAAATTGTATCTTCTGCATAGGAAACTTGACTTTTTCTTTTACTTTCATTAGCTGTCTATGACCAACCACTTTAAGGGCTTAAAGTCTCAATGATACTTAACCTTTGTCTTTTATGAAAACAGATAAAATAAATATAATACAAACATTTATATTTTTGGAATAAATCAATTCATATTTACACATTAAATATATTGACTTGGTTTTCAAATCATTTAATTCAAATGGTAAATTATAAAAAAAGCTTTACCTTATAATAACAAATTGTTAGACATCAATAAACCAGAAGGAACTGAATGGGCATGGATAGTGGTTTGGGTATGGATAAGTATCTGTAAATACAGAAGAAACTAAAAAGTAAAGTTGATTATAATTTCAGTTTTTTTGTTATTTAGATTATCTCTAATAAATCAGACACAATGATGCTAGTCTATGATTCACTGGGATAGTAGGGAACTTTAAAGTAGGTGAATTTTTTTAAAAAACTGAAAGTGAGGCCCCTTGAAATCTGAATCATTCATGTTAATATAATATTATAGTAAACACCTTATTTATCAATAACAAGTAGCCCAAAAATTTGTTATTCTGCTGTCAGTTCATCTACTTTATAGAAAAATGGAAACTTTTGGAAACAAAGCATCTTGCAGTTATTATTTGATCACTACACTATAACCCAAATCTCCAGCCGCTATTGAAATCATGGAATAGCCAACATGGAATAAACTCATGTCTGACACATAGTGTTGTCTAACCCGCTTGTTTGATTGCAGAACTTGTCTTCTATATTTTTAAAATTTCTGGCTATAACACTGGAAAATGTTATTCATCTTGAGACAAGTCTTGGTATCCATGTGCGTAGTCTAAATCCTGTATGGAGAGATATCCAAGTAGCTGACCATTAGATCATTTTAGGA
>PVJC01048637.1:0-12439 GCA_004026665.1 Murina feae | reverse complement strand
CAGGAGCGGGAGGTGAAGGCCAGAAGCAGGTCTTCTTTGGCGGCACCTCACGCTGTCCTGGGAGCATGGAAGGTGCCCAGTAGAAGCACAAGGAATTCAAGTTAGTGGGAGGGTCCCCACAGGTTTTGTGACGATCTCCTGGGCCACAGGTGCCAGGGTGGCATTAGAACAAGAGCACCTGTGAGTGAATGCCAAGCAGCCAAAGGACCACGGAGGCACTTGGCTTGTTTAGGGAACTGCAGAGGAGCCGCTTCTACGTAAGAAAATGCAAGCTAAGCTGGTTGTGGTCCTCAGTTGGAGGGGTTTTGTTGTTTGACTGGTACAGAACGTAAGGCGAGAAAAGCAGACGGAGGCCAGCTTATGGAGCCTTTACAGCCTGAAGCAACAGAGGATGACCCCTGGCCTGGGCTTGAGTGGGCGGGAGGCATCTCAGGGACGGTGGAGTCGGGGCCCTGCAACGGCTTTCTCAGGCCCCGCTCGCTCCCCCGCGCTCCCTCCGCTGTGTGTGCAAGCAGCCCAGGGGAACGAGGGCCTCGGTCCTTTCATCGGACCCTCTGCTTGGGGTTCACATGCAGGCTGCTAGGCCGACAGCGGCTGATGGCCTCTGTGTGGGATTATTTAAAACACAATATTCTCTTCAGGCACAAGGCCGGGGAAACACTGAAGTGCATCACAAACACACAAGGTGTCTCAAAGCTCCAGGCATTTTGATACAAAGGCCCGGCCGCGTCCTTCCCTCCAAAGAAGTGTCTTGTGGCTCCCTCTTATGTACACACAGGAAATGCCACACAGGATTCTCCTTCTATTCTATAAAGAAGCCTTTCTGAGAGGAACGAGCCTGGGAGCTGGGGATGAGCAAGAACCAGAAGTGGAGCCGAGAGAGAAGATGTGAGCAGGGAGAATGCGGGTCCTTCTAGGACGGTCAGCCCCACCTGCGTTACTGCGCGGCAGGCGACTCACCCCTTACGATGAGCTCTGACGGACGCCACACGAGCAAAAATGTGGCGGTGCCTGCATTAATGTGCACACAGACAATGGTTTGTTGCTAGAGTCGCTTCAAGGTGAGCTCCTGACGATGGGGTGTGTGTGTGGGGGTGCCTTCTGCGCTTCCTGAGCTGTGACCCCAGCAGGAAACACCTTTTGTTCTGTGCCCTGTCTACACGCCTGTGCACAAAGCGTTTGCTTCATCCCATTTTCAAAGCACAATTCTGAGCTCCCAGAGTGACTCGGTACCCTTGCCCTTGGAGACTCGCTACTGGCAACCACCTCAGGGGAACAACCCACCTGACTGCCTCCTCCCCCCACCCCTTCTTTGAGATTAAATGCCAAAACCCACTTCTCATGAACTATTCAAAGGTAGAAGTCAAATGACTCAAGGTCATGACTCAAGAGGAATATTCAGAAACAACAGAAGGTGTGTTATGATCTCTTGCACAAATGCGGGCAGCCACACAGCACAGGGACTGTGCGAGGTTCCCAAGGGCCCCTCTTCCCATCACACCAGCCAGGTCCCAAGACAACCAGTGTCCAAGAGAACCAACGTTGATCAGCAGCCAGAGGGGTCAATTGATTTCGGTTTTATTTTTTTGTTTTCATTCAAAAAAAAATATGGTCCCAGCAGTCACGCCCAGGAGGCTTTAGGCGAGGGGGTGTCCTATCACAAAGTCCATAGCATGGTAAAGCAGTGGAATTCGTTCTGACCCCGACAAGTCAGGATGGCCAATTAATACGCATTTCTCTCTGAGTTTGTCTTATCTTATGGGCTCCAGGAAAAATCAATTTATCAAACTACTAAATAGCTGATAAAGGCCAGAGAGACGTCAGAGCTGGGGTCCTGGGGAGGGGGTGGGTGTGACGTGCAGAAACGGGAGGTAGCATGTGGGTGGAGGCTTTCTCCCTCTCCGTTTCAGGGTGACTGAAACGCTCCTGGGTGCAAGGAAAGGTGCCTCTGCCCCTACAGCCCCACCGAACCATGGCTGGGGAGGGGGTGTGTGTGACAGCCACCAGACCCAGCGGGAGGAAAAGGCAGGTGAAATCAGCCTGGTGCGGAAGAAGGAGAGGAATTTTTTTTTTTTTTTTATGTCAGAGAGAAGGGAGAGGGAGAGAGAGAGAAACATCAGTGATGAGAGAGAATCATGGATCGGCTGCCTCCTGTACACCCACGCTGGGGATCGAGCCTGCAACCCGGGCCTGTGCCCCGACCGGGAATCAAACTGTGACTCCTGGTTCATGGGTCGATGCTCCACAGCTGAGCCACGCCGGCTGGGGAAGAGGAATTTTTTTTTTTTTTTTTTTGCCATTTCCTTAATGGGTTCTGGCAAAATTAAGGCTAAATTCTTCTAAAAGAACTCTTGGCTTGAAATAGAGTTGGTATTTCAAAGAATAAAAACACTCACGGTGGGAAAAACACTGTGTTCAAGAGATCTACGCGGTCCTGTCTGCATGGGGGAAATCCCCAGGTGCTCTCCCCAACACGCCCCTCCTGACTGTCTTATTACCTGCGTGCATCCTCATACCCAGAACCCAGCGCTATCCTCGGTTCTACACGTGTCACCTAAGAACTGACTCTAGAGAACTCAGGGCGTGGTTAGAGTCGCCTGCTGGCGCATGCAGAGGGTCTGCTAACACAGCAGCCTGGGGCTGGAGGCCACTGGGGAATGACAGCGTTTACAGCGGAGGAAACTGAGGAGGCCTGGGAGAAGGGCCTTGTCTAGAGGAGGTCGGTAATGGGGTTTGGACTAGAATCTGGGTCTTCCAGTGCCCAGCCCAGAGCTCTTACCACCCCAGGAATTTGCCCATTTAACCATGATCAGAATCACCATGGCGGTGGGGGGCCCATCAGGTGGCCCAGGAGGGAAGTGAAAGGTTGTTACACTGATTTCTGGGTCCAGCCCAGAAATTTCTGGGTTCCACTTCACAGAAGCTCTCCCGAGTGAATCGGATGCGCAGCCACGTTCAGTAATCACTGGCCTGGGTTACACAAGACACAGGAGCAAAGGAGCCTGCAGGTGTCTATTTTTAAAAACGCAAGTCATCCTCCTTACTCACTCGATGAAAAGACAACATGGAAATATGCAGTTAGGAAGCTCAAAATAGCTCCTTCAGGGAGCCAGGCTATGATTCATACTTCTCAAGATGTTCTGGCCACGTGGCCATCTGCTCACGGCCAAACCCCAGGGATGCCAAGGCAAGGGAAGCCATGTCAGCTGGTTTGCCGGGATCCAACACGGTGTCCTGCTCCTGGAGGCAGGGAATGAGCACATTCCACAGACATGTGAACAGCCGGGACTGACCCGCAAGGACAGGACAGCTCGACATCCTAGCCTAGAGCCACTATCCTTAAGGTTCCAGGGGCTGGACTCACGTGTTTGGGCAGGAGGTGTCTTTGGAGGAGCCCCTGTGTTTCTTTGGGGGAGTCCCTATCCGTCTCTGGGGGAGCCCTTGACTATCTCTGGGGGAGCCCCTATCTCTGGAGGAGCCCCTGTCTGTCTCTGGGGGAGCCCTGACTGCCCTCTGCGGGTCCTCACTAGAGTCCCAGCTCAGCTCTGGTTAAAGTTCTCCCATGTCCCGGGGCTGGGGACGGGCAGGAACGAGGCAGCAGGCTGAGGCTGTCTGCAGGCAGCTGGGACTATCATACGTTAGGAAGTCACACAGCTGTGTGTTCTGAAACATGAGATTGAAAATAGATCTTTTTTTTTTCCCCTCGTTGGGGAACAGACGGTGGTGTTATTTCTAATTCACATGGGGACTCGGTGGCCTTCTCACCAAGTTACCCTGAGGAGGAAGAGGGGAGGGATGAGGAGCCCTTTGGTCTGACTCCTTCATTTAGAGAAGGCTGGTGTTTGAGAGGTCTCAGGGCAGAACACAAAGCTCACAGGGAACTTACTCACGTCTGGAAACATCAGAACCGACCCTCCAGCAAAGGAACGCTGCTCTGTTCATGCAGTAAACCCTTAAGTGCAGGCCACATGCCACTCACTGGCTGTGCAGAGGCTGGGACGAGAGGCGATTCACACCGAGAGTCTAATCTGTACGGGGTTTACAGAGCTGGAGGAAGACGGGACGGTTTGAAAGGTGACGGCGCAACAGAGAAGCACAGAGACACAACCATAGCCCAATGGTTAGCTGCATCTATTGCCGGGCAGACCTCCATCTACTCAACCACTCCCAGAGGCCGGGTCCCTCCCTGGCAGATGAAGACAGCAGGGTCGGCAGAGGACCCTGCCCTTGGGGTTTGTCTGCACAGAGGATGCACCTAATAAACAGAAGTAGTGGTGTGTTTTGGTTGTTTGTTTTGATAAATTCTTTCTACTTATCCTTAAATCTGCAAGTGTTTTTTTTTTAAATTCTATTTATTGATTTCAGAGAGGAAGAGAGAGGGAGAGAAACATCAATGATGAGCCTGCGCCCTGGTTTGGAGGAACTGACATTTTCATTACAACATTGATGTCCCACCTGGGATGACACTTGCTAATGTAGCTGAAGCTTGTGTTGCGTATTTTAGGAAAGTCTTATCGTTTTCTTCACCTAAGTCCAAGATGTTAACATTATTCTGCAACCGTTTACATCTTTATTACCACTGCTAAAAAAATTCCTTTTTTATGCATTTTCTAATCACCTAATTCCTGCTGACATACAGAAATGCTGCCCAGGCTTGCTTCTCTGCTAGGTAGCTGCTCTCCTAAATTATAGGAGCTCTAGCAGCTTTTTCTTTGCTTCTTAAGGGATTTCTAGATAAATAAGTTTTAGTAAAATACTTTGCTTCTATCAATGAACTATCCCTGCATTTGTCTGTGTCTTCCAGATCAAGGAGAAATAATAATGGTAAATATTAGCTATTAGTTGGGTTTTATAAACCTGTCTTGGTGCAAGTATTACAGATGTTCCCTTTTACCCCCTTGAATGCCCCCTCCCATCCCCCAGAACTCTTTTGTTATCACCGTTTTAAATATAATGTTGCTTGTCGCTCTATAATAGTTTTTTTTTTTTTAATGATGCTAAAACTGCGTCCCACTCCATCACCTCTAACAAACGGCACGACATGTCCTCAGGCACCACTGCAGCATCAGCTGAACTTAGCGTCTGGGGTGTGCCCTGTGCTCACTCGTGCGCGATGTACCGGGACTATGCTCTGGTCCTGAGCGCCTCTCGCTTCCCGGACACAAGCAAAACTTTGCGCTAAGTTGAAGGTCCGGCACGAGTCAATACACAGGCCTCTACAACACGTCCTCTGCAAAATTCATAAGCCATTGTTTCATTTTATTTCAAGGGGCCTTTGTTTTCACTGATTTATATTTGAATTTTCTCTATGCTTCTCTATAAACCACTTCAACTACTAGGAGGGAAAGAAAATATTAATAAAACAGGAGGAAGTATAACCACAGAGGGAAAGGGAAAGCGCTGCAGGAGTTTAGAGGAAGGCGCGATGCCCTCCCCGGCCAGTGGCACAGGAGGGACCAAGCAGTCACCCACCCATGACCTTCACGGAGGCCCTGAAGGTGACAGGGCGGAGGAGAAGCCAGTGGGCACGTGCATTTCCCCCACATGCCGTGTCTCTCCTCATTAGGAGAAAAGCCTATCAGGCTGCCCTCTCAGTAGGTAACTTAAGAGACCAGAGGAATGGATGCTATGTATCATCTCACAAATAACGCAAAAAAGAGCAAGTCGTCCCGGAGCCCACGGTAAATATAAGTTACTGTCACCATGTGTAAGTGAGCTGCGCTTGATATACTCCCCTCCACTGCCACGGGCAGTCTCTCAGCAGCCACTCCCTACGGAGATGAACGTGACACTGTGATTTCAGAAGTATTTACAAGGACCGTCTTCCAAAACACCACCACACACCACCACAGCATTTCCCTTCCTGGACGCTGCTCCGTACACCATGCAGCTCAGTGTCCTTATGTCTGTGAGTATTTGGGTGAATATTTCCTTCACCATTCAGTATGTTACAATTAAGAAAACTCTTTCAGCCTGGCTGGCGTGGCTCGGTGGTTAAGGTTTGACCTATGAACCAGGAGGTCACGGTTTGATTCCCGGTCAGGGCCCGTGGGCTCGATCCTGAGTTGGGGGCCTGCAGGAGGCAGCCGATCCATGATTCTCCCACCACTGATGTTTCTATGTCTCCCTTCCTCTCCCTTCCTCTCTGAAAGCAATAAAAATATTAAAAAAAAATAAAACACTCATCTCAGATGAGGAAGGTGATGGTGAAGATGACAATGAGGGTGGTACCCCATGTTACAAATGAGGAAGTGGACAGAAACGTGGCTCACCCTCTGGACAAAGGAGGGACCCCAGGAGCTCCCATCAGCCATGTGACCCAGGGCTTCTCCTTGTGAATGGGAGACTCTCCTGTGGACTCCTCCTGCCTTGTGATGACGATGACCTATCCTGGTGGGCACCGGCCTGGAACATTCAGGTTATTTGGTTTGGGTTTGTTGCTTATTTTTTCCTTTAAACCTAGGGTTGGCGTAGAATAGGAAAGCAGAAGTGGAATCGGAACATTCAAGACAAAGTCAAGATGTAAGAGGCTTCAACTTCCCATGGAGCGTGGGCACCACTGAGTATCAGGAGGGGGAAGGGGCCTGAAGAGGAATAACTGTTAAAAGTGAATGTTCCTGAGCTTTCTTTAGCCGGGACGCTGTGAGAGGGAAAGTGATGGATGGCCCTTCTCAAGGTCCGGAACGCCAGTGTCCCGGCGTTAAGTGTCTGTTCTAATTGCTGCTGCTCTGCAGTCCTTCCGATGGCGCAGCTGCGTTATCTTTACTTGCTAAAGCAAAGGTGTCCGGGTGATAAATCATACAAGGCGCTCCACGCAGCTCCACGGCGTGTTATAATAAATATTGCCACTGGAAGACAAAGTAAGGAAATGCTGAACATTTTATTTTCAGGCTGTGGGATTTTTCAGATTTCCAATCTTACTTTTTTTTGTTTTTTTTTTTTTTGTTTTGTTTTTAATGGAGCAGTGGTTAAGTTTTACCCTAATTATACACGGCCAAACAGGGGACGATGGCAAAACGGTTTCAAAGAAGTATGGAGGCACAAACTGCAAAGGCGTGTGCATTCTGCCTTTCAAAACACACCTGAGACTAACCCACACGCCAAGGCATACCTGAGGAAGTGGAAATATCCATTTGCTAAAAGGGGAGGAAGGGAGTGGACCCCAGGCCTTTTAGTAATGAAAAATGAAATGCATTTACAATAATGCCTCAATTTCTGTTTTTCTGCAACCTCTGATATGGCTACATTAAAAAAACAAAAACAATCAAACAAAAAAAACCTATCACCATATCCCCCCAGTTCCCAATACAGGCACTGTCAGGGGGTGCAATCTGACTTCATTTGTTACAGTTTCCTGCAGCAACAAGGAAAAGGCGGAGGAGACTACTGAGGGCCAAGGGGCAGAACTGCACTATTTTCCCTGCCTTAACCAGCCCCGATTTCTTTTACCTGCCCACCATCCCGTGGCCAACTACCCAGAAAGGGGGGCTGCACCTCCACACGAGGGAGTCTGACATCCAGAAGGTTCCATTCCCTTCCTCAGTGACTGGGTTAGACAAGGGCTCAGGCCACAGTGCTAGCCACTTAGATGTGAGAGAAACGCTTGGAGACATTTCCGCAAACCGAGGAGGCTCATGGGAAACCCCTGCTCCTCGGGGCCATGGGAGCCGCTGTTCTGCTACCAGCGTCAGCACAAGGCGCTACACCAGGATGGCAGAGCCAAATGGCGAGACACCTGGGTTCTCCACGACAACACTGAACAGTCAACCACGCTAGGACCGACTCCACGCTGACATTGTGACATTCAACAGACGTTCTTCTCACTTCGGCCTTTCTGAGTTGGGACTCCCATTACCTGAGTGAACCTGGACCAGGACCATCCCTGCCCCGGGCCCTGGACAGTCTCATGCTCACGAGTTCTTGTGACACGCAGAAAACACACCTCAAATTTAGGATTCTATGCCCAGGACCGGGACATTTCTGCCTATTAATATTCTTCTATTGGCTCCCACATGGATGCAGGATTCTCTGCACCTCCTGGTCTTTCCATCTGCACTTCTTACTGCCTGAAATTTTAAAAACGATCTTTATTGTTGAAAGTATTACAGATGTCCCCTTTTCCCCACTGACCCCCTCCACCCTGCATCTCCCGGCTTCCACCACACTACTGTCCGTGTCCATGGGCTCTGCATGCATGCACTGAGACTGCCTAGCTACTTGCTTCTGCATCTTAGTGACTCCACACACTCAAGTAAGTACCTCTTCTTCTGTGTCACATCTTCCAAGACTGTGAAGGGGCCGTGGGTCAATTACTGACACACATCTGAGAAGAACCATGAACTCAGAAACGGAGAAAAGCAGACACAACCCAGCCCGAAGATGATGGATTGCTTTACGAAACACATTTTCTCGGAAGAAAAATAGACATCTCCTTCAACACAGGGGTGCACTCCGACTTGTTTTTCATATTAGTAGCTTATTTAATATGGCAATGGGCACGAGGCAATCCATTAAAAAGCAATTTCCCTCTTCTTACAGGCTGTTTCATCATCTGATGCCTGGTACTCGATCAGAAGGTAGCAATCCTTTAATATTTCATGAGCAGAGAACAACGTACTTGGGCATGTTGCCCTCAGAGTCGCGGGAGTCTTTTACTAGCCTCGCAGCATGTCCAGGAAGGGGCCCTGCAGTAGATACTGAGCAACTGGCCAACCTGGAACCTTAACTATCAAAACACTGAAAAAATCAGGCTTAGCAAAGAAAACAGGCATTTAAATATACATATACACTTACGTATATCAGATACATAATACCGACATATAGACATACCATATACATACATGTTTATACATTTATATATACGCATATGTGTGTATATGAAATGACTTATAACTAATAGGAAAAAGTCCCAACTCGATCTCACACTTTCTACAGTGGAAGCCTCTGGGATCAGGGACCATATCTCGTTCACCTTTTCACTAGCCATGGCCATCACAGTCCCTGGCACATGATAAGTAGGCGATAGATTTTTACGAACAAATGAATGAATGCATTCATCATCTTAGATGAAGGGAACCTGCTCTGTGTATGTGAGGGCCTCGCTGTTCGAGCTCAGTTTCACTGCAGAGACCAGACCTGGCCAGGTGCTGAGTGACCTGTGGCAGAATGTCGACAGCCGTCCTTCCAGCAGAAGGTGGGGTACAGAATAACCTACAGTGCAAGGACAGCGTCTGAGGTATCTGCTTGCATCCCTACTCTAATATCTCAGCTAACAGGAGCTGGCTTGACTACCAGGTTCTCCCAGGTCCAGGAGGGCTGCTCTGTACCCACCCCAAAGCCCAACTCCTAAACCCCAGAGCTGACATTTACTGTCTGCGCAGACTTTGCCACCACATTGCTCACCAGGCAGATCTCAGTGATCCACAACGACCCTGTCCTCACACTGCCTGGTATTTGATCTTTTCCAAGTTGGTCCCCTTGGGTTGAATCTTATCTGTTCCCAGGGTCCCCCTAACTCCTATGACTGCAGTTCCAGCCACTGAGGTTACCTATGAACAAGCCAAGATGAACACAACACTAGTCCTGTGCTGCTTACGGATGGCGGTGTTCTGAGAAAGGTGTCCATAGGCAATTTTGCCACTGAGACTACCACAGGGAGCGCTTCTGCAAACCTGGAAGGTGCAGCCCACTACGCACCTTGCTGCACGGGTCAGCCTACTGCCCCTGGGCCACCAGGCTGGACAGCATGTTCCTCCCCAACCCAGTGTGAGTTTAAATCAAGCACAAGAGAAAACAATGCTGTCCAGAGACTCGGTAAGCAAGACGCATGTGGCGGATGCCAGCTCAGCACAACATGCTAAGTATATGCAGTAAGTACTCTATGCTATTGGTATAAAGTATGGGGGGGTAAGAGCACAGGGAGGTCTGTGAGTACGTTAGCCAAGGACATGAGGTGGTAAGTGGCAGTGGCAGAACACAGCTGCCCATTCTTCCTGACAGTCCCCTTGTCCTCCGTCTCTGTTCGGTGTAAACTCGCAGCAGTAGAGACACATGTCCATCGGGCAGAGAAGAACAGAGAGCTGGGAATGGCAGTCCCAGTGCAGAAGGGCAGCCTTTCTGCAGCCACTAGGATGACACCTGAGAGCCGAAGCAGGCCCTGAGGGAGGATGGGAAGGGGGAGGGAAAGGAAAGGACAACATGGGCACCAACCAGGACTGGAGAGCATGATGGGTAGAGCATGAGGGGTAGGGCATAATGGGTAGGGCATGACGGTCTCCAATTTTGAAAGGTCTTAGTTTGCAATGCTCTTTACCCAGTAATTTGCTACAGTTTCCCCGTGGAGTTGAGATTAACCTGAAATAGTCACAGTTGTCAGACCAGGAAATTCAGCAGGATTGGTTTGATTCAGGACCTTGACCCCTCAGCTGAACCACAGCGAGCCACACAGCAGACAGTGATCTCAGCAAGAGTCTAAGGAGGAGCAGGAAGAGAATCACATCCAGGCCAGGTGAACTGACGTGTTACATCAGCAAGCAGAGACGCGTGCAGACTGACGCAGAGCTCTCCCAGGCCAGGCTGCTCCAGTCACAGAGAAATGCCCGGACTGGGCTCATCAGTAAGGACCTTCCCGGCTGCTCCCTCAGTGTCAGTTTCCCACCCACCCGGGAAGGAAGCGTGACTGCTGTGCTTAGTCAAACAGGTTCAGCTTCTTAGTTTTTTCCGGCTAAGTCCTGAATGTTCTAGTTTACTGTAATCAGCTCTACACCGCAAACAAAACACAGCCCCCTTCCAATTTTATCACCGACTCCTTCCCATTCATCACTGCAGCTCTCAAGCAGGTGATGGAACCTTTATGCTGCCACAGTAACACCAAACACCCAGCATTCCTCTGGTGCCAACTGTGCTCCCTGGCGCCCACTTTATTAAGCGCGCGAGGGAAGATTTATGTGCGTGTCAGCTCCGTCACGGTGGAGGGGATGGGAGGCAGACACCTCACAGAGGCTCAGTATTGATGGTAATTGTCGGCCAGGTTCCATCCGACTCACTTTCACAGGTTAAAGCCGAACGCTGCCAACAGGCAAAAGGGAAGACGGTGCCCGTGCCCTCTTTTTGTGGGTGCCCTCTTTTTGTGGGTGCCCTCTCTTAGACTGTGTAATGCAAGTAAGAAACGAGCGAGAAGCCTGTCTCCGACCAGACGCTCCATGAGCTGCTACCCATTTTGTCCAATAATTCTTTCTTCCTTAGAGAAAGCATTTTAAACACGGGGGTTACGGCAGCAAGAGATTTCATGAAGACTCTCAATGTTCTCCATTATACAGAACAACGACTGCAAAGGAAAGGGAAAAAAGCCATCTACTGGTAGGCTAGAAATTGGATTTTTAAAAAAAGCAATTCAGAGGCCTTTTTCCTAGCCGAGTCATAACTTCAAGGCTGTTTTAATACATGCTCATGTTTATAACATGTGAAATTCCGTCACGGGACCTGCCATTTTCCCATTCTTACAGGTTTTGACCACGTTTATCCCCAGAGCAGACACGCAGAGATTCCCATTCTGCGGATGTGAGCCAAAGGCAGGTGGGTGCACGTGAGCCCCGGGAAGAGCCGGCAGCACCTGGGGAGTTCTTCCTGGGGGTCAGGGCACGACCCTGGAAGCTGCTCTCCGCCCAGCGTCATCCCCACAGGGGCGGGCAACAAGGGTACTCACGCAGCTCGCCCACTTTCAGGATCTCACACAGCATCTTGGTCAGCTCGATGCTACTGCGGCCGAAGGGACACTCATGCTTGTCTTCTCGGCTGCTGTTCTCGAGCACAATCTGTAAGCAGGAAGGGGACGGGTCACGGAGGGCAGGGCTGCGCCGAGCTGGGAAACAGCCGCCCCAGCTCACCAAGCCAGGTGCTCGGGGCCGGGCCAAACTGCTCTCAGTGTATTCTCAGCACATACCGTGGACCCTAAAGCCACCCCCTTCCCTCCTCCCACAGCCTCTTAGGTCCTGGGAGAGCAGGCTTTATTTGTGGGTTGTCACAGAGACCTCTATGGAGAGAATTGTTGCTGTTAATTTTCACCTGAGAATATTTTTTCCCATTGTTTCTTGTTTTTTTTTTCTTGTTTTTTTTTTTTAGAAAGAGTGGAAGGGTGGATGGGAGGAAGTGAGAGAGAGGAACGTCAATGTGAGAGACACATCGATTGGTTGCCTCATGCACATGCCCTGACCAGGGCCCAGCATTTACCTGCAACATAGGTAGGTGCCCTAGTCTGGGAATCGAACCCCAACCCTTTGGTGCACAGGCTGACGCTCTCACCACTGAGCCACCGGGGCAAGCGAGTTTTGCAAAATAGTACATTAGAGAAGTTCTTTACTTGAGTGATGACATAACTCCCCTTGTCTTTCTAAGATTCTGAGGCTAATCATGAGGTTTAGACAAGTGAGCGGCCTGCCCT
>PVJC01048636.1:0-12457 GCA_004026665.1 Murina feae | reverse complement strand
GGCGCAGCTTCACTTTCGCTGCTGCCGCAATGGAAAGGGCTGTTTACTCAGGTCCGTGAGTGGCGGCCGCCATGTTGGCTGGGCTAATTTGCATACAGCCGCTCTGATTGGCTGGTGGGCGTGGCTTACCCTGTCTCAGAGAAACGGTTAATTTTAATATTTCGCTTTTATTAGTTTAGATATATAATTTCTTCCTATGTAACTAATTTAGAATAATAAAATAGTGAACGCTTCTATATGGTATTGTTTATCTTTCTGGGTGTAATACTTGGCTATATTAAAAATAAATTTTTAGCCCTAACCAGTTTGGCTCAGTGGATAGACCATCGGCCTGTGAACTAAAGGGTCCTAGGTTTGATCCTGGTCAAGGGCACATGCCCAGGTTGTGGGCTCAATCCCCAGTATGGGGTGTGCAGAAGGCAGCTGATCAATGATTCTCTCTCATCATTGATGTTTCTATCTCTCCCTCTCCCTTCCTCTCTGAAATATAAAAAACATATATATTTATTTTTTGTATCAGTTGGAATTATATAATTGCTCACCTAACTCACACAATCTAAGATCAGGTATTATTTTCTGACAATATAAGTGTATAGCAAATAAGATCTAATAAAACTTTTTATTAAGTTTCATACATATTTGTTTCAATTTACCATTAAAAAATATTCTCACTTTTATGTAGTAACTCCCCCTTACTCATTGAAAACATGTTTGAAGACCTCAAGTGTATGCCTAAAATTGTGGATAGTATACCAAAATATTTATACTCTGTTTTTTCAAAAGCAAACATACCTATGATAAAGTTTAAATTATAAATTAGGCACAGTAAAAGATTTAAAAGTAACTAATAAGCCCTGACTGGTTTGGCTCAGTGGATAGAGTGTCGGCCTGGGGACTGAAGGGTCCCAGGTTCAATTCTGGTCAAAGGCATGTACCTTGGTTGCTGGCACATCCCCAGTAGGGGGTGTGCAGGAGGCAGCTGATCAATGTTTCTCTCCCATTGATGTTTCTAACTCTCTGTCTCTCTCCCTTCCTCTCTGTGGAAAATCAATAAAATATATTTTTAAAAAACTTATAATAAAATAGAAATTAAAACAATACTAAAGACCTGGTGCATGAATTCGTGCATGGGTGGGGTCCAGCTGGCCCACCCCAATTAGGGCCTATTGGGCCAGGCCTGCCAGGGAAAGGGGCCACATGCAATTGGTGGGCCAGCCCTGCCCCCTTTTGGGGTGGAGGAGGGCAATCGGAGGCAGGACTGACCTGGGGGAGGGCCTGCAGGTGGTTGACAGGCCACATCCCCTGTTCGAACTCCCAGTGGAGGGGACAATTTGCATATTAGCCTTTTATTATATAGGATACTATAATAAAAGTTATGTGAATGGCTTTGGGGCATTTATTAAGTAAAATAAGGGTTACTTGTCCACAAGCCCTGCAATATCAACAGTCAATCAGATAACTGAGTCAGTTACTAAGTGACTTCCAGAAAGGTAGTGTATGCAGCATGGATACCCTGGATAAAGACATGATTCCCATCCTGGGTGGGAAGCAGCAGGACCATGAGAGATTTCATCACACTATTCAGAACTGTGCAACTTATAATTTATACAGTATTTATTTCTGGAATGTTTTTATTTAATTATAAGCGGGCATTTTCCCACCACTGTGTGGTAGCGTTGGAAACCCTTTCCTTTGTGCAGGGGTACATTACAAGACTTGCACATGAACCGCGTTTCACTGCGTAGTTTATGAGCAGCACACACGACAACGACGTAAAACATTTTTATTTTTGCCGGTTCCAACTAGAGGTTCCGATGTATGCCATTGACAGTCTCCCTGGTGGATCCGAGTTTACTCGTTTCCCGCAAAAAAAATGTGTGTTTTAACATTTGACTATGGGTAACAAACTGCAGAAAGCAAAACCGTGGCTAAGGGGGACTGCTGTCCTAAGTGGCCGGGTTTATGGCCTGGTATCTCGCTTTTTGAAATAAACTCCAGCTCTAGCCAGTTTGACTCAGTGGATAGAGCGTCCCAGGTTCGACTCTGATCAAGAGCTGGTACCTCAGTTGCAGACACCTCCTGGCAGTGCAAGAGGCAACCAATCAATGTGTTTCTCTCACTTCAATGTTTCTCTCTGTCTTTTCTTCTGCCTTCCAATCTCTCTAAAAATCAATGGAAAAAATATCATTGGATGAGGACTAAAATAAATAAATAATAAAATAAATAAAATAAAATACATAAAATAAACTCCATTTCAATATAAAAATATTCATGTGTACATTTTTCTTCTATTATTCAATTTGTCACTATCCTTATTTCTCAAAATAGGTCTTTAATTTTGTCTATGTTTAATAACTAAATCATTTAAAAATAAAGAATCTTATTTGCTCATTCTATAAATCACTATAAAATGACTCTAATAAATAGTGTCTATAATGTTCAGTAACAACAGTTGGAAGTAAGTTAACACTATTTTCTTAGCCAGTATATCTCAATAGTGAGAGAAAACACACAGCAGTTATTTTGTTAATCTAGAATTAACTCACCGCCAACGCCTGGTATAATTGAGAATTATAATTTGCATCCAAGGATGGCAAATTTCTACCGATGAAATAATTTTTTTAGAAAATAAAAAGTTAAAAAATAGATTAGATAATTCTTAAGGCCCTTTTAACTTTGTTAAATTATGTAAGCGAGTGCATTTAATAGATTTGATTCATGCACAACAAATATTAGATATCTACATATTGTTCTTCATTTTATCTCTGGGAGAGCCTACACAGGATTAAAATAAAGTAGTGCAAAAACTCTCAAAAGAGTGAGTAAAACTCAAAACTCTGCCTCTGTCAACATTTGTATTCTTATCTCTTACTTTTTTCCAAGTTAGGGCAGGGCTATAGAGTGGTTAGTATGAGCCTTGATAGACAAATGAGTCATGGTTATGATAGTTAAATAATGTGTGGCAGGAAAAAAGGCCATCATTGTGTTTCCAGGACAGAAAATCTATGCTGGAAATAGAGGAAGGGAGGAGAGTAACCTGTATTTATTATTTTTATATCTCTCTACTGTCTAAATGAGATTTGCACCTAGTATTTGCCAAAAAAAAAACAAAAAACCTCACACACATTAATAAAATTAGATATGTAATGAAAGAGCTAGCACAGTTTCCAGGCTATGAGTTGTTCTGTGAATATAAATGAGAGAAAAGTGAAGATTCTGTTCTTCAGTAAACTATGCTTATATACTGTATTAAAAATAAACACTACCTCTCCCTCTCCTATAAATTAATTATTTCATTGTTATAAATAGCTGGGAAAGTATATACCATCATCTATCACTCAGCACAAATATATGGGCACTCATAAAGATACATATTCAAGATAAGGTTTTCCATTCCAAATCCTATTTTTAAAGTGGGATGTGTTTTCCACTCTTGGTAGCATTTGTCATACCCAGCTAAGAGAGTACAGAAAGTTTTATACCTTTTTAGAACCAAAACTAAGATTTTAAAATGTTTCTTAGCATTACCTTTAGGTATGTGAATTTTTCATGACTCATTCTCCTCTAGTAAGGGCAGATGTTTGACATAGTGATTGTTAGTGCTTTTTCTGCTTTTCAAGTACAGATCATTGACCAAAATTCAAGTTACCCAAAGGGGGAAAAACTCAAAGAGAAAGCTAGCTACCTTTTTTTCAGTGTCAGCCCACAAGACCCATTTCTGAGGTCATCTTCCAAATGATTATAAAATGCACAAATGTCAAATACTGAGAGGAATAGCAGTTTTATTAAGGATGGGAGTATGGTAATGCTAACTGGGATTGGTAATTCAAAAGTAAGACAGCCTAGATAGGAAAATGCCAGTGGGTTGGAGATTTAACTTTTAGGCCATCCTGAGCCATGAGCCTTTCTGCAGTAATTACCAAACCTGTCCCCGCAACAGAATCACAAAGAGTACTTGCTAAAATACTGATTCCTGAAATTTACCCTGGGGAATTTGATTGAAGAATCCTGGACTGTGTCCCCAACTTTTGTTCTCTAAATAGCTTCCCAAATGTTTTTAAAGCAATAGCATTCAAGTGTGGTTTGCTGATTCTAGCAGAGTAGGGCAGTAACTAAAGATATTACTAAGCAAACATTAGAAAGTGTGAAAAGCAAGCATTTGCAAAATGACCAACAGCGGTCATTGGCTTTGAAAAGACATAAACACTTCTAGGATCCGAAGCCAAAGGCAGTCTGGAAACAGAAACTTATTAAAAAGCAGCTCCAAAGACTGCAGACTTCTGCCCAAGGACAGAGGTTTATTGTTCTATTTCTAGGTAGTGCTTAATTTGAGGTAAAAATGATAGAAGAAATTGGCTACTGGGGGACTACTGGGACCAAATGAGTGCTCTATATTTTTGATGTTATACTCCTTCAAATGTGCCAGAGATGTGCTTGCATATTAAGAATAACAAACTGTCCAAAAGTGTTGTGTTTTCTTGGCTCAAATTAAATGTGATTCCTTCTGTAATATAGCTAAGGCAGTTATCATTTAAGAAGCCAGACAGATTTAGTGCAAATCTGGATTCCAGCCTTTGTTACCACTTTAGTCAAATTACTTCACTATTTTGTGCCTGAGTTTCCCCAGTTGGAAAATTGAGATAATAATATCTGACTTCTTGAAATGCTTTAAGGATAAGAGATGTAGCTTGAAAAATAAAACTAGCATTGCATCTGGCATACAGTAAGCTTTTATTATTATGGAAATAATTATTGCTATAATGCTTTCATGATTTTATCACTTTTTAATATGTTAATGATGATAAAAGAAACATAGATCATTCTATTTATGTCAAAAAAATTTAAATGCTTACCAGGTTGAGAAGTAAGTTGTGCTGCAGTGCTTATTGTCAGTGTTGTGGGATCATTTATAGAATGTTGGTCTATGTATCCCATTGCCATTTCAGCTGAATTTTTTTTTAATAACACCATTTTTAAAATATATATATATATATATATTTATTGATTCAGAGTGGGAGAGGGAGAAAGAGATAGAAACATCAATGATGAGAGAGAACCACTGATTGCCTCCTACATACCCCCTACTGCCCACAACCAGGCATATGCCCTTGACCAGAATTGAACCCGGGACCCTTAGGTCTGCAGGCCGACACTTTATCCACTAAGCCAAACCAGCTAGGGCTCGGCTGGATTTTTATACAATTTGTACTACATCATAAAAACTCACTTAACATTTTTTTTTACTACAATCCAGCATTAAAATTAAAAATGTGTATGTGGGGGAAAAAAGAGAATACAAATAGAGCTTTGAAATGAGGTATTTAATATAAGTTTTACAAGCAATGCATGCATTCTTCCTTGGAGGATGACTGTATATTTGTATTTAATTTAAGGCAACAATAAAAATTTTACAAAATCTAATAAGTCAAGAAAAAGTTGCACTATATTTGGTCATTGAAACACATTATGAAGGGATTGCTTATTCACAGAACAGATAATACAATTAATGGCAGTAAAAACACCAACCACCTCAGAACAGACCATAGAATTTTCAAAGTTAAGAGATGTCATTAGGGTGAGTAACTTATGTGTTAAGAAGCCTACCTCCCAGGCACCAAATAACTTGTCAAAAACATCTGACTGATTTTCAGGAAACATTCATCCTTAACAGTATTTAATTTATGTTAAGAAATCAAATTATACCAGAAGAGAGATGCTGATTTTTTATATTCTACTAGTGGCCCGGTATATCGATTCATACACTGGTGGGTTCCCTCAGCCTGGCCTGCGGGGATTGGACTGAAACTGGTTCTGCGACATTCCCTGAGGGGTCCTGGGTTGCAAGAGGGCGCAGAGTCTCTATTATGCATATAAAATCTTAGGTTAAACTCTTTCTGCCCTCCCCACCCTCTTCTTCCCTCTGAGATTCATCAGTCTGTTCCATGTTTCCATGCCTGT
Source organism: Murina feae (assembly GCA_004026665.1). Taxonomy (NCBI): domain Eukaryota; kingdom Metazoa; phylum Chordata; class Mammalia; order Chiroptera; family Vespertilionidae; genus Murina; species Murina feae. Next base: position 6,499 of record PVJC01048636.1, on the reverse strand, counting down.
GCATTGAGCATCTTTCCTCTAGTGGTCATTGTACATCATAGCTACTGGACAGTCAGCTGGTCAGCCAGTCGGCCAGTCAGCCAATCACTTAGGTTTTTATATATATACTAAAGACCCAGTGCCAAAAATTCATGCACAGGAGTGGGGGGACCTTCAGTCCAGTCTGAACCCTCTCCAATCCAGTACCTCTCGTGGAATGTCCAACTGCCAATTTAGGCCCTGTAGGATCTGCAGGGATTGGACCTAAATCATCAGTTATACATCCCTCTTGCAATCCAGGACCACTGGCTCCTAACTGCCCACCTGCCTGCCTACCTGATAGCCCCTTACCACTCTGCCTGCAAACCTGATTGCCCCCAACTGTCCCTCTCGCCAGCCTGATCTCCTCCAACTGTCCCACTGCCATCCTGATTGCCTCCAACTGCTCCCTCTCCTGGCCTGTTTGCCCCCAACAGCTGCCTCCTATTAGCTGGATCACCCTCAACTGCCCTCCACCCCCACTGGCCTGATCCCCACAGCTGCGCTCCTCTGTCAGCCTGATCCTTCCCAACTGTGATCCCCCTAACTGCTCTCTCCTGTAGTCCTGATAGCCCCTAACCACCTCTGCCTCAGCCCACCACCATGGCTTTGTCTGGAAGGACATCCAGAAGGTCTCCCAGTCTAATTAGCATATTATCCTTTTATTAGTATAGATATATATGTATGATTTTTCTCAAGATAAAAAGATCAAGTTTATAATTATTTGCTCTGATAATCAGTATTTTATAAACATATGAACTAGTCATAATTGCCAATGCTCAAAAATGTTGAACAGTTTAGGGATTCTTAATCGGAAGATTAAACCTAAACTCTTACAACAGAAAAGTGATATAATTGTTGGATAAAGATGCTAGAGCATGTGGTTTCTTTTATCCATCAAAAACTATTGTCCTAGCTGGTTTGACTCAGTGGATAAAGCTTTGGCCTGTGAACTGAAGGGTCCTGGGTTTGATTTTACTCAAGGACATGTACCTAGATTTCAGGCTCAATCCCTAGCCCTGGTTGGAGCATGTGCAGGAGGCAACCAATAGATGTGACTCTCTTACATCAATGTTTTTCTTTCTGTGTGTCTCTCCCCCTCCCTTCCACTCTTTCTAAAAATCAATGAAAAACTATTCTCAGATGAAGCTTACAAACCTGTTATTGAGCAAATATGCATTATATGTATAATACATTGTATTTTATCCTAGATAATAAAAGAGAAACATGTAAATTGACCATCCCTCCGCTACCCTCACCATACAATGAGGAAACTATGAAAATTAACCAAACAAAGATGGTGGGTTAATTTTCATACACAGGCACCGAGTGGCCTGGGTCCCGGGAACATCTTTGGGACCCAGGCCACTACTAGCCTGTAGGCCCGAGCATAGGCCCTGAGCTGCCAGGGTCCCAGAACACCCGTGGCCACTCCGGGCCTACAGCCACAGCACCAGGCAGATGTTCCCTCCCTGGGGCCGCTTGTGTGTGCACCTGCACCAAGAGGTGGCCCAGGTCCATGCCCCCAGCCCAGCGCCCATCATGGGGCAAATAGGCCAGGCCAAACCTCCCCACAATCACGAGGCAAACAGGCTAGGCCTCCCCACAATCCAGGTGGAAAAGCTGCACTGCTGACCAGCCTGCGCTATGGACCTGTTCGGGTGGGTGGCTCAGAGTCCGGGGCCTCTAGCCTGTAGCCACAGGAAGTCTCCCTCTTCCCACAGTTAGGAACACCAGCCCAAGTCCACCCAGTGGCCCGATCCTGACTGCAGGGGCAAGTTCCTGCAGGCTGGGGTTTGATCACTAGGCATTAGCAGTAGACCAGTGCCCTTATTATTGCTGTATGTCCAGATTTTAATTGGACAAATGCCCAGCGGCCCATGGCACCAGCTTAGCACAATTTTTTAGGAGGATAATTCTCTCTGGGTTTCCTCAAATTCCCTCAGCCACTACTCACCCCTCTGTAAAGGCACAAATAAGTGAGGCCCCATAAATAAAAACCAGAGGTCTCCAGCAACAGTGGGCCTCTCTCATCACAGTCATTTGGACTGGATAGCATTTGAGTATTTATCCAGCCACCATGACAAGGAACACACAAGTTCATGTCATGATCTCTGCCCTTAAATAATTCACTATCTTATTAGAGCGAGTGGATGATAAAAGTGCAGTAATGACATCAGAATGTAAGGTAACAATACAAAGAGGAATAGAAGCAATTGCTAGGATGATTTTCCAACAATTAGTACAAAGAGTATGTGCTGTGAATTAAATAAAAAAATATGTGTGTAAGTAGCTGCTTTGTGAGTATGGGATTCCTTCCTATTTTAAAGCAGACTGAGTTCCATGTGAACTGTGTAATATGCTATGATATCTGAGGCACAGGATAAGGGAAGCCCTAAGTGTACTATGCTTTGATATTTGAGTCATTCTTTATTGTTCAATGTAATTTATTTCTGTACACCTCAGTGGTATAATACTTAAATTACTAGAATAATACATCTTGCTATAAAATATTACTAGAAGATCAAATGATCAGGTGACATTTATTGTTATCTAATCTAATAAAAGAGTAACATGCAAATTAACCATCATTCCAAGATACCTAAGCCACTCCCACCAACCAAGCCATGCCCACCAGCCAATCAGAGCAGCTGTATGCAAATTAACCCAGCCAAGCTGATGGCCAGCAGCCACCAAGGTAGAGCAAACAGGAGGTTTCCACTGCACCAGAGATGGAGTTGAAACTACCTGCCTACGTTGACCAGGTCGACCGGGCCTCTGCTCAAGGCAACAATATTTCAATTATAGAAGCTATAGAGCTGAAGCAAACAGGAGGCTTCATTGCCTGACTAGGCCTCCACTCAAGGCAACAAAGTTTCAATTATAGAAGATAAATAAACCCCAGAAACCTGATTCCAGCCAGCCTTGCTGGGACCTTGGGTCAATGGGAGCTGTGGCCAGCCTGAAAACGGCCCTAAGTCCCTCACCCAGGCTGGTCAGGCACCCCAGTAGGGACCTGAACCCTGAAGGGGCTGTGGCCAGCCTGAAAATGGCCCTCAGCCCCTCACTCAGGCTGGCCACACTCCCACGGGGTGAGGGTCCCCACTGGGAGGTTTGGCCAGCCTGCAAACAGCCATCAGCTCCTCACCCAGGCTAGCCAGGCACACCAGCAGGTGGACATCCCCCAAGGGGTCCCAGACTGCAAGAGGGCACAGGCTGGGCTGAGGGACACCCCCCACCTCGGAGTGCACAAATTTTTGTGCACTGGGCCCCTAGTTTTCTATAAATGAACATAATCTCTGCTATGCTGAAGTGATAGGTATTATAGAAATATTCAGATAGGGATACCTACAGGCTTGATTACAAGTGTGGTTTACTATCACAACCCAAATGTATTGCTTAAAAAAAAAAGCAGGGAGCCAACTAGAAACTGAACCAAATATAAGCCTTTGAATGGCAAATATAAATAGGATAAGTTTCGCTATTTCAAGAGCAAGAAGAAAAAATTCAGGTGCAAAAATAAGAAGCACATTGCATCCATTCTAAGCTGCTGTTAAAGAAAAAGAATGATATACTATGAAAATACTTAATACAGATTATAAAGAGATTTGTTCAAAGAGGATTTCCCAGAGTAGGTGATATTTCAGTTATTTTTTTTTTAAATGTGAAGAGGTTAGCTAGATAAGAAAAAGATGTAGGGGTCCCGAATTGGAGAGGGTGCAGGCAGGGCTGAGGGACCCCCACAACCCCCGTGCATGAATTTCGTGCACTGAGTCTCTAGTAATAAATAACAGATAACACCAAGTATGACAAAAGCAAGTCCCAATTTCCAAAAGAAGCAAGAGATTGTTGACCATCTTCCATCTTCCTTCAATTTTACGTCACTGTAGTTGAACTAGACAGGAGACTGAATTTGTTGTATAAAGAAGTACATGATGATTATGATACAGTTGGAAAGATATCATATCTGACATTTATCCTAATGCCAAAATTTTTAAAGTTTGTTTTAGCAACTAACGAATTGGAGACATAATAATAATAATAATACCAGAGGGGAGAAATTTTATGTACTAAATATTAGTTATAAGAATTGAGAATGAAGAATTCCCAAATTACTACAAAAAGATAAAATTATCTGCTTATTTTGATCTTAAATTTTTTCAAACTTTTCAAATATATTAGTTTATGTTTAAAAAATAAAAATCCATTTTCCATGTATAGTGGAGTTGGAGTATGTGATATGAGTTCACTAGTTAGAGCCTAATGTAGTGATGTGTCATTCCAAACAGACTGCTTCTGCAGGCAGGCCTCCGTTGCCATGGGAGCTCAGCTGAAACTGGCTCTGTGAGTCTCTGTCTCCACCTTATTGCATGTGATGCCACTATTAGCGAGGATCATAGGTGGGCACTACCTCATGCTTTACCCACTACGTTAAAATGGTAATTAGAGCCCCTGCTTAGCAGTCGTCATTCCCTTGTACACACAAATTAAATGGGGCTTGAAGTGTGTGTGCTTTCTCCATGCTAAGTGAGTAATGAACTATTATGCATAATGCCAGAGGAATTTTTCCAGATGGTTAGAACTAGAATATGCAAGTCAGGAAAAGAGGGGAAAAAATAGGTTATAGCTTTCCCAGGTAATCAGTGCTCAATTGTCGAATATGTGACTCACCCTAACTCGTGCTTTCTCCTTGTGTTGTCTGAATTTTGAGGGAGTTACCAGTTCACTAACTTCTCTAAAACTTACCTAGACATCAGTGATCCAATTGAAATACTTAGAATCTCCTTAGACTTCTCATATCAAATCGCTATGTTCAGTGTCCTCAAGTCCCATGGCTTTTGCCAACCATGTATTTTTCAAAGTCCCATTTTCCTTTATCAATGTCTTATTGCAGCTGGAGTCACAGAGGAAGCGAAGAGTTTGTGTAGTCCAAAAATGTCATTTTATGAAAAGTAAAGTGATTCATACACAGCTGGAGTTTTACAGATAGGTAATGGAGGAAATAGGACAAATATTCAGGCCTTTGAAATCTTAATTAGAAAGTGGATTCCCCACAGTCTCTGTGTGAGCATGACACTTCCTGTTCTAATTCTGATATTCTAATTAAGCTGCAGCTTTCCTTTGTGTCATTTCCCTGTTTGGAAAAAACAGCAGAACTGATAGGAAAGTACCATGTAGTTCTGGAAGAGCGTGGAGACTAGCTTCAAATCCTTCTGTAACTCCCTCCTTACATTCTTAGAAGCAGCAAATTGACAGGTACAGGTATCTTGTTTATCTTTTTTGTCCTAATCATGAGAAAAATGCCTACAACTGACAAGTATCCAATGAATATAGGCTGAGTTCAAATTGCATCAGTCATCTGACAACGCGTTGCACAATTATGAGGCATGAACCTCCTCACCTATCGCAACAAGCAGTTTATATTTTCCCATGCATTGACTACAGGAGAATCAGCTGCCATTTCCAAAAGGGCAGGAGAGAGATTATTTCTGAATGTCATAAATATCTGACAATCTGTAAGGAAATGTTATTCTATAGTTAGCATTTGTTTTTATATGTTACATTATATATTGCTTTATTGCAATACAGTTTGAACAGATTTTATAGAACACTTGAGAGACATGTCTCTCATCTAAGTACAGTTTCCTTAATTAAGAGTTTGCACTACCACAGTCTTTGTTTCTTGAATTCATTTATTTACTCCCAGCTTGTGAAGGAAGTGAAAGAAGAGTTCTCTACGGAAGACACTAAGTGACCTTCTCATTCACTCATTTACTCAACAAATTTGGTTGCTAAAAGCCCTCCATTTTGTTGGTCTTCTCATCCTTCAGAGGGAAATGACAAGGGACATTCCAGAATTATCTGTGAGCTAATGCTCTGGAATCTCAGTCACTGTGCCTGTTTTTCTCACCCTTTCTGCCACTCCCAAGGACCAACATGGGAGAGATCACTGAAGGTGATAAATTTCCAAACCAATTTGTTTATCCGGACTCTCCCCGGCATCCATCATCGGAGACAGTCAAGAGTTTACAATAGTGTAATTACAATAAAGACGTCTTGGGTGTTATCCTGAAACTTAATGTACACAACCCTAGGATGGGCGAGGAAGCTGAATTTGAGTAGGTCTGAACTTCAGGTAGCACAATCGGCAAGAGAGGCAGGGGAGTAAAAATAGATCAGATGCATAGTGAATGACATGTAAACACAAAATCATGACTAATAAGAAGAAATTATAAGAATAAATCAAACATTCTATATCTGTGAAAAAACACATTTATACAATACCTGTAGTACTAGTATATGCAATGATGACTTTACTTTATATATGTAGCTCTTTGAAACTATACAAAAAAACCCTCAATTTTTCCATATATGATATTGTCTTACCATCACAACTCACATGGATGAGGCTAAAAACGTATTTACCTATGTTTTAGTGATGTTGAAACAAAAGCAGATCAGAGTATTTGCCTCCCAGCAT